>JAOQIF010000772.1:0-42370 GCA_026260285.1 Colletotrichum sansevieriae | reverse complement strand
TTACTCCTAGTATTATATCTAATTTATTACTAACTACCTAGGTTACTAGTACCTCGCTAATAAGAAGATGCTTAGCAGCTATTAGGCTTAGCTATTATAGGACCTATTAATATTTAACTTTAAAATTAAATACTAGCTTAGTTACTATAACCTAGCTAATAGCCTCTTATAAAGACCTAACTATACCCCTAGAGATATAGAGGTTAATAAAGCTAGATACTTACTCCTATAAGACTTTCTATAACGCTTTAATAAGGCTACTATTTAGCGGGTAGGCACTAGATAGCAATAAGGTGCTTAACTATGAAATACCTTCCTAGAATAACTTGCACCCTTGCTTTAGGAATAAGTTAAGGAAGCCTAATAGAAAGATCCCTTTTATATTAATAAGGAGTAGGAATAATAAGGGATAAGGTAGTTACTAGTTAACTCTAGTACCCTAAGATATTAAGAGGGCTTATATATCCCTAATAAATACCTACTTTAGAATGAAGTCCTTAGAGCATTCTATAATAAACTATCTAGAGGTTTCTAAGGTATTACTAAGATATTAAAGAGGATTAGAAAGTCGTTTTTCTAGAACTTATAAAAGAGCGATATAAAGGAATATATTAAGACGTATATAATATATTAGCATATAAAACCGAGATACTACCTTTTATATAGTGAACTTACGCCCCTACTAGTACCTACCTAGCCCTTTTAATAAATATTAATTAACTTTATTACTAAACTACTACTATTGCTTATAATAGGAAATAAACCTTATAAAAGCATTCTTATTATTATTAACTGATTTATGAAATACTCCCTATATATCCCTACTAGGGAGTTACTCATAGCTAATAGGTTAGCTGCATTACTTACTAAATATATTTTCCTTATAGTTAGGGTCCTAGAAGCTATTAAATCTAATTGAGGATCGCTATTTACTAGTAATTTCTAGTCTAAAGTATACTACCTGCTAGTTATTAAGAAGAAGATTAGTACTACTTTTCACCCCTAGACTAATAGCTAAATAGAATGCTAAAATCGGAGCATTAAGAACTTTTTATAATATTAACTAGGATAATTAGGTAATATAGCTTAACCTAGCTTAATTTAGTTATAATAACTCCTATTATAAGGCTACTAAGATATTACTAGCTAAGCTACTAATAGGATATTCCCCTTGCAGACCTAATAATATTAAACCCTAGTATAAGGTCTTAGTCCTAGCAGTATATAAGAGAGTCCAGGATCTACTCACCTAGAGGTTAGCTATTACTAAATTGCTTTATAAGTATAATGAAATATATAGTAAGTTCTATAATTAGAGGAGGACCCCTATCATTTTCACTATAGGAGACCTCGTATTACTTTTAACCAAAAATATTAAGCAGAGGTAGCCTTCTCAAAAACTTTCTAACAAATATCTAGGCCTATTTAGGATCTAATAGGTAATTAATAGGGGATAAGTATATAAGCTATAGATTAATAAAAAGTACTTAATCTATAATATCTTCGCACCTATGCAATTAGAGCCCTTTTTTAGCTTAGCTATCTTATTATGAGATATCCTAATTAATAATAACGATAATATCTATATAGTAGACCATATTATTACCTATAGGGGCCCTAGATAAGACTATTAGTACCTCATCAAATAGAAGGGCTATAGCAAACTAGATAACTCATAGGAGCTGTAATATAATATATATATATAGATTTATAAAATAACTATAAAGCATCATTACAGGCAAAAACATCACAATCCCTATATAATTCAATAAGTAACTAGTAGTTACTTAGAAACAGGGCATGCTAGCTAGGTATCTTAATTTACCAGCCTAAAGGCCCCCTAATAAGGCGAGAAGAGATAAGGAAAATGCCTAAAGGTAACTAAATACTACCTAGAGACTATTAGCAGCTTACTAGGAGTGCTCCTAAAAATTTTTAATCTACTAGATACTAGCGCTTATCTCCCTAGAGCTATTATCTTTACTACTAGATTTAGTAGTAATAGCCTCGTAGTTTTAAAATATATTAGAAATATTAACTAGATAAGTACTAGTAAGGTACTAGTAGGGCTTATATAGACTTATAACTTTATTATAGGAGTTAAGTAACTCCTAGGTATATATAGCTTATAACTCCTATACCTTATTCTACCTCTTAGCAAACTACTCTATCTCTAAGTAGTAGTAGTAGAGCTCCTTATACTACTTATATAATAACTTAGTCTACTTTTCTACCTCTTTAGAGAAGCGCTACTAGTAAGTAATAGCCTCCTCTAAAGTAGCTACCTAGTAGTCCTCTATTTCTATAGAGATCTCTACCTCCTTAGCCTTATGCTTCTTAGGCGTAATATTAGTATTATTTTTCTTAGCCTAGAGGGCCTTCTTAACTATACGCTACGTAGTAAGGATCTCCTTCTAAATATAATTAGAAACTAGTAGTAAAGTACTAGAGAGGTATTAGATAACTTATCTTATTCTTAGTATATTAAGCCTAAATATTAGGCTTAGAGCTACCCTTATCTATTAGCTACTTAAGCTTATTAGTAGTACTTATTATAAAATAAGTAGGCTATAGAAAGTTAGTAGCTAAGAACTAGAAAATAATAAGTAAAACCTATATTAATATAGGCTTTTCTATTACTTATTTTAATATAATACTTATATTTAGTAGAGGTATTTAAAAATATATAAATTAGTAATAACTTTAGAAGCTAAAGCTAATAAAGTACTAGATAAGTACTAGCTAAGAACTAGATACTTATTACTGCTCTTAAAGCATATAATTAAGCTTATAAGGAGCTTAATCTTAGGGATATTATCCTCAGGCAGCTCCTATTTTACTTATACTAGGAGGTAGTAATAGCAGAAGATATAATAATAGATTTATTATATAGTAATTAAGATAAAATTATTAGTAGGGGAGCAGGAGGCTAATAACGAGTTATTAGTAATAGTATTAGTATTATAAATCTAAAGAAGTAAGAAGAAGAGATTTTAGTAGGGTGAAATTTCAAATAATATTTATATATTTTTAACTTAATACTAAAGTTAGCTTTTTATATAGCTAAAAGGAAGATAATCCGTAGATTATTATATTATCTAGCTTTATTTAACCCTACTATATATAGGGAGGTATTAAGTAACTACTAGATAACTACTAGCAACCCCCTATATTATAATAATAACCTCCTTATCTCTATAGGGAGAATATCTTCATTAGCCTTATAAAAGCATTAAAAATATAATAATAAGTAGAAAATATAATAATTTAGAGGGTAAATTTAAAATAATAAAAATAAGCTTAAATAATAATATATTTTAATATAACCCTATAAAAGAAGGAATAACCCTCACGAGGGAACTTAGCTATAGTTACCTAAATAATTACTAGGTAGTCCTAAACCTTTTAGATAGAGAGCTATAAGAGTAGCTAGGGTAGAGGATAGGTACTCTACTACCAGCTAACTACTCCTCTAAGCTACCTAGCTATCTAAGGAAGAGTTATATAGCTAGAATAAGGGATGCTAAATTCTAAGCCTATAAGAACTAGAAACTAGGAAGACTTATAAGAAGGCTTATAGGTAGGTACTAGGTACCCTCTAGATAACTACTAAGTAGCCTGGTCTAAGGATAGACTAGTTTAGAGGGGGGGGATCGTGTCACGAGCTAGGATAATATTACAGGGGAAAGGGCTTATTAGGCTATCCTAGGGAAGTCTATAGAGGGGGGGTACTAGGTAGCCCCCTAGATAAGCCCTCTAGCCCTCATGCACCCTCATATAGTAGGTTAGAGGGCTAGAGAAGAATGTTCAACCTTGGTTATACCTATCTATACTGACTCTCTCACTCTGCACCGCACCCGTTTGTGACAGATGTTGTATGTGTCAATAATAGACTGACCTTCCGGACATAGTTTAGTACATATATTTGACCCGACCAAATTATTCGTTCGCGGGACCGGGTTTGCTACCAAACCCTTGCCGATGAATCCAAACCCCGGTCTCTGAACCAACAACGAGGAGACCACGAGCGGGGAGTCAGTATCGTTTCTGCGGGCGGAGGAGCTGATCCCGCTGTTGTGCACTACTTCTACCCTTTTACGCCCGGATGCTCTCCTCAAAGTATTCTCAATCCCAATCGAAAGTCTTGCAATTGTCTTCACTGTCAGAAACCCATTCTCGTCATGGCCGCGACTCCGGTGCCGACGACGGGACCTGGTGGGAACCGGTCGCCCCTCACCGAGACTGCTGAAGGCGCAATCATCGCCGTATGCGCTCCAATATGATCTGCTCCCAATGAGTTCAATATCGTGACTAACTGTTGAAGGATCCTACTATTGAAAATGACGATTGGAGCGAGGCAGATACGCAGAGGTTAGCCAGAACATTGAAGCAAGATGCCCAGAGACTGACTCTTGCGACTACCCCGAAGTCTTCGATCCTCGTCAACTGCTTCACTGAGTGAAAGTATCACCGAGTACCGCCGCATTCTCGGTCGCACTTACACACAGAGAGTGGATTACTGTGTCCCTAATGACGAGAAACAAAATGAGGGACTTAACATAGCGTATGCTCGTTTCCGTCTAACGATTTCATGGCTCCTTGAAGCGAAAGCAGCTCCCGTGGCTTGATTTCCATGATTTTCTCGACTGATTGGGGTATTGCATCTTTAGACACTACTGGGAGACCATGTTTCTCGACGACAAACTATTTCTTGCTCCCCTGACCGGAGATCCTCAGGTAAGCAAATTCTTCACGAAATCCGTGCCTGTGGCAAAACGTCATATTGATTAGTCGCGCAGAAAGTTCTCGATGTCGGTACTGGCACTGGCATCTGAGCCATGTAAGTTGCACAGCTCTTGAACCCGAGCACCAAATCAAAGGAGGTACTGAACATACATAGCTGATATCCAAGCACAGAGACTTCGCTGATGAGTTACCATCTGCTGAAGTCACGGGTGTCGACATATCACCCATTCAGCCCGGTTGGGTGCCGCCCAATTGCAAGTTCCAGATTGATGGTGTCGAACAACCATGGACATGGCCTGCTGATCATTTCGATTTCGTTCACATTCGTCATCTCGAAGCGGCCATCTCCGACTGGCCAGGGCTTTACAGACAGGCCTTCAAGCACTTGAAGCCAGACGGCTACGTCGAGATCAAGGAACTCGATATTGAGGACCATTCCCAAAGCCTAGGCGAGCTTCCGGACACCCACATCTACAAGCGGTGGGCAAAGGCCATGTTCGAGTCATCTGACAAACTCGGGAAGTCGCTCCGCCACGTCTTTGACCACGGTATAGCGAGAGACCTGAAGGAGGCTGGATTTGTCGACGTAGTTGAGAAGAGCTGGAAAATTCCCATCGGCAGCTGGCCGAAGGATCTCAAGTTCAAAGAGGTAGGGGCGTGTAACCTTGAGTATTTGGTTAGTCCCTTGAGGGCTTCGGATATTACCTCCTGAAAGAGGTTTTGGGGTGGAAACTCCCGAGGTTGTTTTGTTCATCGCCGAATTGCGGCAAGCGTTGAGAGATCCCAAACTCCAAACCTACTATGGCCTGTAAGTGAACATGGACATTTTGAAGAGTAATGATGGGTCACACGTCGACCGAAAAAGTAATGTGCCAGGAGGCCGCTGACAATTGGGAAGGCATTTGGTTTACGCGCGCAAGCCAGAGTAAGTGTATCGAGTGCTTGGGCATGCCAAGAACACCCTCGTAGCCTGAGTAGGCGCGTGTTTCACTCCTGGCTTGAAGGTAGCGGCAGTTCCCCTACTATGCGGGAGTGAGAATGAATCTGGGGAAAGTATTGGGAGAAGAGAGTAGAATTGCATTTCAGCTTCAATTGCAGGAAATATCGGGACTCATGTTGAGTGACTTGGAAGCACGCCTTGTGCGGCAACGGAACGAGACAGAGACCAGAACGGAAAGTTTGCTTGCCACCAGTTAGAAACACACTCTTGGCATGCTCCGAACCAATTCAAATATGTTCTCTGTTGCAGGCTTTGCATCAGAATCCGCACCGTGATACATGAAGGTGCTCCCAGTCCCTGACTACAAATCATGATGTGTTTCTTTTTGCTGTCATTCTTGACAAAGAGTATCATGACAGATTACAACAGAAGAGAGCACCTGTATTACTCTAACGAAGACGGATCGAAGTCTTCCTTCATGTCAGGCACCCAGCCTTTCGGTCTCTCTGTGCCCCGAATTGCCAAACCATAGCCCAGCTTCTCCACCTTCCGCACTGACTGACGCATGACCTCCATCTTCCCCCTGAAGTCCTTGGTAGGAATCTCGGGCAAAATCTCGAAGCAACTGCTCAGCTCGTGAATGTCCATCAGAATATTGCGACCCTCTGTGCCGGCCAGTTGGCCCGTCTGAGCTGTCGTAACAGTCGCGAAGCGCATCATCTCGCCGAACAGGTCGAAGAGCCCGTACATGTAGTCGTTTTCAGTTAACGAAACGTTGGCGGGCACCGCGGCCGATGTTTCGTCCGGAGTGATCAGAGTCTGAGTCCGGAGGTAGTGCGAAAATGACAGAGCCTCGACGAGCTCCTCGAGGCAGCGGAGGGAGTATGCGTAGCGGTAGCGGTTGATTCCTTGAATGTCGTTCTCAATGGCGGTGAGGTGGTTCTTGATCTCCTCCATTCGTGTAGTTATTTCCTTCTGGGCGAAGCCCGGAAGCTGCCCCAGCTTGTTGACTCTACATGGTGTCAGTGGTTGAACTGCGGTCAGTGGGTTGACAGGGGTGGAAGCCACCTCTGGCAGGTGAAAATACTGCTCGAGTGTCAGCGAATTGCAGCGTGAATGAGCTCTTGCCCAAGGTCCTACATCTTCTTGCTCAAGGCAGTCACATCTCTCGAAGCCTTGATGATGCGCTCCCTCCGGTCATGGTGCTCGTCCAACTCATCACGGAACTTGGAGAACATGGGTGTGAACTGCGTCACGGGCGCAGCAGGCTTCTGTTTCGGCTCATGAGCCCGCATGTTGCCGTCACGATCGCGCTTAGACATCTCGTGAGCTTGTTGCAGCGACTGTTGAGTGGGTGCGCTGCGTCGTGCGAGGTATAGCAGTCCAAAATGCCCCGCGATGAAGTCGGTGATGCTGCAGCGTGTGTGCACCTCTGTGTGCAGGACTGCAGGGTGAGAATTGATGGTGGGGTTCCATGCAATGATTGGCGAATGGCCCCCGTTGTGGATCCCAAGTGAGGCACGGGTCACTGGGGCTTGCTGGTTTTGCCCACGTCACTCAGATTTCCCGACTTGGAAAGCTTCAAGGACAGGCTTCTTCAGCAAACGACAATAAATCTTGCGATCTTGGCTGTTGGATTTGAGGCTGTCAAGATCCCATGGAATTGAGCCTGGGTTGGCGCATCTGTACGTTGACTGGGTCGTGACTGGAAAGACCCGACATGGCCGTCCTCGATGCTCTCTTCCGGCCCGTGCCGTTGTTCAGCGCCGCCGCGCTCCTCCGAGCCGGCATGCTGTTATACGGGCTATGGCAAGACGCCAATTCTGCGGTCAAGTACACCGATATCGACTATCTCGTATTCACTGATGCGGCCCGCTTCACCGCTCAAGGACGCTCGCCTTACGACCGCGAGACTTACCGTTACACGCCCCTATTAGCGTGGATGCTCATCCCTACCGCGTGGGATGGGTGGTTCTCATTCGGAAAGGCCGTCTTTGCCGCCGCGGACCTTCTGGCAGGATGGTTGATTGTGCTCATCTTGAGGACTCGCGGCATCGACCAAGGACGGGCTCTGAAGTTCGCCAGCATCTGGCTACTCAACCCCATGGTTGCAACCATTAGTACCCGCGGCAGCTCTGAAGGACTGCTCGGTGTGCTGGTCATGGTGCTCCTATGGG
This sequence comes from Colletotrichum sansevieriae, assembly GCA_026260285.1. Classification (NCBI taxonomy): domain Eukaryota; kingdom Fungi; phylum Ascomycota; class Sordariomycetes; order Glomerellales; family Glomerellaceae; genus Colletotrichum; species Colletotrichum sansevieriae. The sequence continues at coordinate 34,507 of JAOQIF010000772.1, read as the reverse complement.
CCGTGCTTGATAGAAGGACGACGCTTGCTGGTCTAATTCTTGGCTTCGGGGTCCATTTCAAAATCTATCCCTTCATCTACGCCCCGGCAATTGTGTGGTGGATGGACGATGTGGCACTGGGACGAAAAGAGGGGGCTGAGGGACGTAGCCCAGCTCAGCTCGTCGCCAACTTTCTGAACCCCGAGAGGGTTAAGTTGGCTGTGATCAGCCTTGCGACCTTCATGGGCCTCAACATCATCATGTTCTCCATGTAAGCTCCTCAAACACGTCTGTTCTGCGGTATAGCTAACGAAATTCAGCTATGGTACGCCTTTCCTGGCGCACACCTACTTTCACCATGTCACCAGGATTGATCACAGGCACAATTTCAGCCCTTACAACATCCTTCTCTATCTAAATTCCGCGTTCCCGTCAACAGCCAGCATCAAGATTGAATCCGTCGCCTTCATCCCCCAGATTTTGCTCTCGACGGTTCTCATTCCTCTTGTCCTGGCGAAGAAGGATCTTGCAACGTCTATGATGGCACAGACCTTTGCATTCGTGACCTTCAACAAGGTCTGCACGAGTCAATATTTCCTCTGGTATATGGTTTTCCTTCCAATCTATCTCCCCAACTCCTCCTTCCATAAGAGCCCGAGGGTCGGAGTCACCGCACTTGTTCTTTGGGTGATTTCGCAAGCAGCATGGCTGCAGCAGGGCTTTCAGCTCGAGTTCCTGGGCTATAGCACCTTCTTCCCGGGTCTGTTTGCCTCGTCTGTGCTGTTTTTCCTGGTCAATTGCTGGATATTGGGAATTATGGTTGGAGACGGAGACGGCACGGCTAGAAGCGCCTCAGTCGTCGAGAAGGCCAAGAGTTAAAATAAAACAATACCGCCCTGAAAATGACAATCACTGTTTCTGTACCAAACCTCGGCCCCGAATTGACTTGGCGGACCCGAAAGGTCGCGTGACGCAATTAGGCTAGGCCTCGGTAAGATTGACAAGTGAAAACAAAGACATCCAGTTGAACAACAGCGTTGAAGCAAATAGAAAAATGATTTAACCAGACCAACAATGCGAGATCTCACAATCACAATGCTATCCATATATAGACAGTCTAGTTTCCTTGATACTGCTGCCTGGAAAGTGCCCACGTGACCAGGCGTCACTTTCCCGCGAGATCTGCGTACGCGATCTTGGGTAAGCTTTCGCGCAACTTCTCCCCGCCACAATTGAATTCACTCCTGTCTTCGCGGCACCCAACCCCGGCGCGCTGCACCGGCAACCACTTGCGCAGCGATCTAAGAAACTCGTTTCTGTAGGCTCAAGAAGTGTTATCGTAATGTGGCTTTTGGAGAACGAGGCAGACGTCCTTAAGGGTGCGAGCAAAGCTTCCCCGCTGAACCGCATGCAACAGACAGCTTACGAGATTAAATCGCAGGTCGGCGACTGTGGCTCCGTCCCGGCAAGCTCTACCTCTTTGGCCGAACATCCGAAAACATTGAGCGTATGCGATTTCGTCTTTAAACTTGCTCATTTGCTGACGTCTGCAGCCGGAACCCTTGCGATCGCCCACAAGACCATTTCGCGGAAGCATCTTACGATACAAGTCGATAAAGTCCATGACGGCGGCAGCGTATGTGTCGATGCTACACAAACGGAACATTCCTGCTGACAGCGATCGCAGCAAGAACTGTCTGCTCGGTCGACGGTGACGATCGAGGATCTGAACACGAAGACGGGCACGACTGTTAACGGATACAAGTACAAAGGCAAGAAGCATGTGGTCACGGAGCCTTCTGCGGAGATCAAGATGGGAGGCTGCCCAGAACTGTTTCGGTACAATCAAGCACCGCTCGGAAGATCCAGGCTTGTTGCTGATCGTTGGCTAGTTTGACGTGGCACCCGGTGGTGCTGACCTTTAGCTTTTCGAGCAAGGAGATGCAAGCCGACCCTTTCGCCCGACTGCGCAGCAATCTCGAGCAGCTCGACATCAAGCTGGCGGCCGAATACAGCATTCAGCATACGACACATGTTGTCGTGAAGAAACGAAACACGTCCAAAGGTCTCCAAGCGCTCATTAACGGAAAGTACATCGTCACAGATTCATTCGTCCACGCCATTGTTACTGCAGCTGGGTCGGAGTCAGATGAAGCTTCGGAACTCGAGGGCGACTTTGATGCACACTGGCCGGATGCTCTGAAGCATCTGCCTCCTCGAGGTGGCGAGCCTGTCGAGCATTCGTCATCCTTCTACGCGCCGGACGAGAATCGTCACGACGTATTCGAGGGATATACTTTTGTCTTCTACGAAAAGGGTCAATTCGACAATTTGTTCGCGCCCATCACCAACGGCAAAGGCAAGGCGCTTTACACAAAGGTCCAACCGAATGTGACGACCGTTGATGACTTCATCCTCTACGTCAAAACACAAGCTGGCGAGAAGGGCCTGGGATGCTTTGACGATGGCAGCGAAGGAAAGGGTGTGGTGGTCGTCCGCTACACCCCAAATAGAGGCCAATGGTTATCATGGTATGCTGACTTCTTCACGCAAGTCTCGCTTCGCCTGGATCATCGCCCTATTGAGCAGAACGAGTTTCTGGAAGCCATCCTAGTCAAAGATGCTAGTATCCTCCGTCGACGTCTTGAGGTCGATACTACACAAGAGCCTGCTAGCTCAGCACCTCAACAACGCGCAATTAATGAGTCCATGGACGTTGATCTGCCGGCGACTTCACAACACACTCCTCAAGACTCGGCGGCGTCCGGATCTTCACTCAGACCCAGTCGTGTGCGGAGAGCGGCAACAAGACGGTTTGCCGGATTCGACGCTGACGACGATCATGAAGAGGTCACGATTCCTGCGGTGACAGAGAGCATTCCCGTCAATGCTGAACCGGAGGAAGGGCTATTTGTGTCACAGGAAGCTGCATCGCCAGATGTAATCCCGGAATCATCACAGGAGGTCACCACAAGGAGATCACAGAGAAAGAGGGCAGCAACGCAGGATGATAACCTAGTGGATGACATGATTCCAACTGCTGCTGCTGCCAAGCGGCGACGGATTGCTGCCGGAGAAGACCCAGTCCCTCGTCAAAAGCAGCCCGAGCCTGAGAAACCTGCTGAGCCGAAGGCAACGAAGACCAAGAAAGCGAAGAAAGAGATTGACGTTCTCGATGTCGCCCGCCAACGGCGAGAGGAAATGGAGGCCAGAGCCAGGGCCGAGAAGGAGGACCTTGCCAACCTTCCTGCCGACATTGACCTCGAAGAGATCCGTCGCCTGCAAATTGTGGAGGAGATGCCTCTCCGTCAACCTGCAGCAAGCAGGAGCCACGACGAAGACGTCGCGAGCGGCAGATGGGATCCCCGTTGGAATGGACGCAAGAACTTCAAGCGCTTTAGGCCACGCGGAGAACTCACGGGTCGCCCGCCGCAAAAGGTAATTGTGTCTTTGGCGGAGGTCAAGAACAAGGATTTCGGTATTGGTGACGAGTACTGGCTTCAGGACGACAGCCAGAACAAACAGAAAGGCACCGACAGTCAGAAGAGCGGAACCAACCGCGGTGAGGCTACTCCTGCGCCGCCGGCTCCATCTCGTCAGCAGCGAATTGTTCTGAGTGATGACAGCGACGAGGAACCCGCTATGCCGGATATTGACCCGGAACCACAGCCCACGCCAGCCCCAGCGCCTCGAAGAAGGTCTTTACGCCCAACGACGACGCAGTCACAGGCTTCTAGCCAAAGCCAGACTCAGAGATCGACGCGGGGCAAGAGAGCTGCTCCGGCCCCTGCGAAAGAACCTCCGGCGAAGAAAACCCGTACCACGCGCAAAGCCATCGAGGTTGCCGATAGTGACGACAGCGAAGATGAACTCAAGTTCAAGTTTGGTAAAAGACGTGGCTGAGACAACGATCCGAGCCTCCGAGGGTACTTCAGCCCGGGTCAGGTTAGTTAGCAAGGCGTTCATGGGCAAGCGGGACGTAAAGCGTGAAGTTTCTGGTAAAATGATTGTTGAAAAAGCATTTGCTGCGAGCGTTGCGTCTATTATGGGGTATCTCTCTATCCGTATTTGCGTGCAGGGTTGACCTGTGAATATACCTATTGCTCCGTCACATTTGTGGCTCCCTCTTGTCGGCTTTTGCCCGGTATGTGCACTACTTTTCATGCGTGCTGGAAGTCTAATCCATCTCGTCCATCGCGCTCGGCTTTGCCCCTTCCTCCTCGTCTACCAACAGGCCGATGAGACAAGCAGAAAGCATAGTCTCATAGTTGACCCAAGGGTGAATCTCGCCAAACAACTTCGTACCTTCACGTCCTGCGCCACGGAGCAGCTCAGGCTCACCAGCCGGATGATACGGCAGATACGGCGTGATGTTGTACACTCTCCCGCCCAAAGCCATCCACGCATCCTTCCCTTTGCGACCGGTCATCTTCTTCAGCATCGACGGCGTAACTTTCAGGTAAGGCGTAGACGGCGGCAACCCGCGCAGGTCTGCGTTGGGTCCAGAAATGCGTGCCCAGTCGAGGGGAGAGTGTCCCGGCGTCAGTATCACCTTCTTGCTCGGCTTGGACGGTTTGACAGAGTGCGTGGGAGGGGGCGCAAGCGATGACGAGCTCGAGGCAGGACCACGATTGGGAACTGGGCGGACGCGTTGAGGAGAGTTCATCGCCGGAAAGGCAGCTAGGCGCGGAGGGACTGGGCCCCGGGGTGCCGAAGGCGGCGGCATCATGTTGGTGTTGGGTGCCGGAGGGGGCGGCATGCTTCCTCGACCTGGCATGCTGCCCCGTCCGAGACTCGGGTTCGCGCCCTCCGCAAGGCCATTTGAAGGCTCCAGGGAGAAGGACGGCACGGGGACCGCCGGGCTGGAAGGCTTTGCCTTTGGCGTTGTTTGTTCCTCCTCCGGTTCAGCTACGGCCGGCGCAGGAGCCGAGTTTGGGGGCCGGATGACGGGCGGAGGCGGCATGGCAAGGCTGTCGTTGGGCTTTGGCGGTGCTGGCGAGGGCGCGGGCTCTCCAGGAAATTTGATGGATGGCGGGGCAGTTGGCGGAGCGATGCGCTTCTCGTTCGTCGAGGAAGGCTCCTCAGGTGCGGCAGCTGCATGACCGGTCGTCTCATTTCGTGGCGGGGACTTTGACCGCGTCGTGGGCGGTAGGGCGGGCGGGAGCTTCGCGTGGTTCTGCCCGGAAAGGAGGAAGGGTGGCATGAACGGGTGTATCCATGGCGGAGGGGCGACGATGACCCAGACAACGGAGGCGATGATGAGGGAGACGCCGATGTAGCCCATTTTGGTCGCCTTCTATGGGCCGCTGTGGCTGCAACGGAGACGATGGGTGCGTTCGGTGGCTGGGAGCGCCAAGTGCTGAAATGTGATGTCGCGGTTGTTTGGCCTCGATGTTGTTTGGAAGTGGTCGAAATCTGGGGATGTCGCACTGCAGCGGGATGGGATTCTTTGTCAGCTTGAACGGCCAGGTTGCTTGCTCTCTGAGGATGCTGAGTGGCCAGCTGTGTATGGGCAGGATGAATACGTACCTCAGCTCGAGGTCTTAACGGCGGCTGCTAAGCAACAAGGGGAGCACGAGTTCGCTCTGGCGGGGTTCGGACAGCGGAATGACGCGCTACGTGACACGGGCACGTACCGAGGACGCGCTACAGTCATCTGAGCCAGGCAACGAGGCGGCACAGACCAGGACCCCGGGACCAAGGGGAAAATAATAAACGAGATTTCCTCCAATCCCAGGCTAAAAAATAATAAAAATAAAAAAGGAAACGATTCTCGACAGATGAGATGTCACCGCCCAATCCTTTCCGCATTCGGGCGCAGTCAACTCTAATCGAGCACTCGTGGGAGGGGCCTCCCACCCTGTCCGCCGGGTTCGTGTTGTCCATATCCACATGGATGGGATTTCGGCCTGTGAATATGAGCCGAGACCCTGCAGTGCCTGCACCAAAAGCCTGCTGCCGTCACAAGAAAGGCACAAACAACACAGGACAACCTGGAAGACAAAAATGTCACGAAGACCCGGGATTGGGCCACGAATGGAGTGGGTTGTGCAAGTGCAACGCATGAATAAACAAATGCCAATTGAGATGAAGGGATCCAACCGGCCCTCGATGAATGAAAGCACGCCAAAAGAGAACAGATGGGCTCCCAATGGTCGAGTTTGTGGCTGTTGTAAAGAGCAATGATATGTCATTCTGCATTGTTGCGTCTCTTCCCATGTCCTGCTCTCCTCCACTTTCTGCGTTTGCCGGATCGTGAGCAACTTAGCAAGTGACAGAAAGACATTCTTCTCGACTCCCCCGCCGCGCCCTCATTCCCTTCCTCTCTCTCTCTCTTCCGTCACACGCATCTTCTCACCTCCGAGTCACCCCGTCCCTTTTGGCAATCGTAGGACAGACATCCTTTGCGCGCGGGTCCGTTCGCAGTGACCCCCTCCCGTTGATCACTTGCTGCATTATTTCTGTTTCATTCGGGTCGAGTCAACCAACGACGTTTCTTTTCTGAGACAACAACCAACGGCTTTTGTCTGCTCACCCTCGCAAACACGTCTCACTGCGTGCAGAGTAGTCTGGCTCTGCTATTCAGACTCGGAGCCTCGAAGCTATCCATCATCGGCCAACACCAGAACCAGCACCATCACCGCCTTTTTGCCTCACCGACGACGACACGAAGCACACCTGAGGAACGACCTTGAACCGACGTCGTCAACTGCCTCAAGCGGAATTGCAGGCATCGAAAGGACCCCTCTCTCGCCCCGAAAGACCCCCCCAAAGAGCCCACCGTCACCGGTAAATTGGTCCGTCGACAGTCGGTGACATCCCTGTCTCCACCCTGTTCTTCAATTTCTCTGCAGGTTTATTTCATTTTCCAGTCTTCTCCCCTGAGGAAGCCAGCCCAGCTCAGACCAGTCCAGGGGACGCCCACCAATGTGGTTACCCGGCCATGGTGGCCAGTAAGAAGCCGATTTGAGGCGCGGAAAAGGAGGTACCGCAGTCCCTATTGCCTTGCCTTACATTGAGGTACCCTGCCCACCACCACTTTACCTTACCTGACCAAACCCCCCACCAAAAAAAAAAAAAAAAAAAACGAAAAACAAAATGCGGTCTCTCACCTCGGCCGACACGCCGCCGGGATGCAACAATCTTTCGACGCCCTCTGAAGACCTCCAAGGCGGCCACCACCATCAGCGGAAGCCCGACTCGTCCCGATTCAGCAGGAGCATCAGGCCATCATCGCTCTCACCCGCCCCTCGCAACCCCGCTGCGACATCGTCTTCAGCATCATCTTCAATATCGGCTCGTACGAAACCAGGCTCGCCCTTGCGCCCAGATTCTGGCTCACCCGCCGTAAATCGCAAACCGTCGGTCGCCCAACTGCGAGCCCGAACCACAAATAATCCCACTAGCACGCCCACCAAGGCCAAGGCCAAAACCGACACTAGCAAGACCACGACTGCCACGAGCCAGAGGGCTGTTAGTACTGCTGCTGCCACTTCCGCTGCCGCCGCCGCTGCTGCCACTAGCCCACCAACCGCAACGGGGCCCCGACGCATCACAGCTACCACCACCACAATTGGCTCTGCCTCTGGCACCACCAAATCATCCTCTTCCTCCACTGCTACTGCAACCACCACCACAACCACAACCACCGCTACCAACCCAAACACAACATCCTCATACCCACCGCCTACGCAGTCTACCGCTACAACCACGACGAAAACTCCCTCCTCAATCTCACAAAGACAGCAACCCGCTCTGTCCCCAAATTTGCGCACGCCTCTCCGCAATCGAGACCAAAATGTCCTGAACCCCTCTCGGCCTACCATCGCCGCGCGAGCGAAGCCGTCGCCAACTCCATCTCCCACCTCGTCCGCATCCGCATCCGCACCCGCCTCCGCCTCCTCTACGCCCACGATGCCCCCATATGATAAGGGGAGCAACACAACTTCCCGCCAGCCGGGAGTGCCCTCTCTCTCCGCGAAAGGAGCGACCCGAGCTCCTCTGACTCCCAAGGTTGCTGCGAAACCGCCCCCCGTCATAACCCCCTTGGGCCGCCGCCGCAACGACAACTCGAATAACAACACACCCCACCCGACACTACATGCCAATGCCGGAGGAGCCAGGGAAGACATCACAAGTCCTGCGCCCTTCCTCAAGAGTAACAACAACATCACCCCACGCTCTGAAAGCCGCCAGAGCCGCGTCAACAGCAACAACAGCACGCCCAACGGCACACCGAATCCTGACCGAGATGGCAATTGGGATTACCATTCCACTTTCCAAGGCGAGCCTATGAGGCGCCAGGTCGTCACTTTCAGTCCCGCTCCGTCCACCATCGGCAACAGCCGCCATGATGCGTCCGATTCAAAGTTCTTCTATGCGTCCGACGCAAAGAGCTCGGCGCCTCCGCCCCAGGTCAAACCGCAACCTAAGCCGCCTGCCGCTGCCGCCCCGCAGCGAGCTTCCACTTTCATGTACGCCAACGGCAGTGCGGTCGAGAAGAATCGACCCACGTCGCCCGGCCTGGGCTTTGCCCCGATGTTGACTCCGTCTCTTACACCTTCACTGGCACCGCAGTCGCCGCCTCTTGCGCCGACCTCAGAGCCGCCACAGAGCAAGTTCTTCTATGCGAATGGAGCTCCAAACCTAGCACCTGGCTTTCGGCCTTCGTCTGCCACCTCAGGGGGCGCATCGACCCCTTCAGAGTCGAGGAAGCTAGCTAGGACCTCGGTTGGATCTGCGGGAGCGTTTTCCATGGCCCAGCGGCCTCTTTCGCCCAACAAGCCACCGCAAGCACCGACGTCAGCTCCACTGGTCAAAAGTAGCAGTCAACCTCATGGCCGAGCCCAGATGACCAGCCCACCGCCACTTGCACCTTCAATGCACAAGCGCAAGATCAGCACAGACGCTGTCTCTCAGGCAGCTAGCTATGTGGCCAGCCGACCGCCTAGCCAGGTTGGCTCCGATGCTGCCTCCACGGATGCCATGATCATGTCCAGATTTATGACCTCCCAGTCACCGACTCCCTCCGAGATGCCATCGCCAACCATGTCTAGTTTCTTCCCCACCCAGCCGATAACGATAGCTTCGATATTGCAGGCTGCAGACGAACTGAGTGAGTCAGAGGATGGGGATGAGGAAGAGTCGAAAGATTTGGAGGAGGTTCACAGCCCGACGAAGTCCACACACGGCGACCCCTTGAACGACATGGTCGTCAATGCGAGACGGGAGCGCAAGGTGCAGGATTTGGAGATTACGAATGCCTCACTGGAGGCAATCAATAGATCTCTTGAGAGACAGCTCAGAAAACAGACGGCGGAGCTGAGGAGATACAAGAGGTTATCTAGATCTGGACGCTTACCAGTTTCCGATGAGCCGCCGAGTCAAGTCTCACCCGAATCCGTTATTGGTGGGTTGGGTATCGAGAACTTGGATCTCCCCGACCTCAGTGAGGAAGAAGACGCAGACGACGGTTTAGAAGATCTCGACAACTCCATTCTTGAATCTTCAGAGCTCTCCGAGACGGATTCTGCGGCAAGCCCGAAGCAAGATCCGGATCGCGAAGCCCGTCGAAGGCAACGAGACGAAAAACGACTTCAGTTGGATCTCACCAAGCATAGGGATATACTTGTCGACAGTCAGAAGATCAACCAGAGCATCAAGAGGTGCTTGAACTGGACGGAGGAGCTTATCAAGGAGGGCAAGAAGGCCCTTGAATACAATATCCGATTGCATGACGTGGAGTTGCCTCCCCGGGTGCTACAGCCGCTTCACCTACGAGAAGACAACGAGGAAGAAGGACCCAAGTACGATGCCTCATCAGCGCCAAGTAGTCCTATGGAATCCCCAAAAAGTCTAACGCCGCCGCAATGGAGCAAGGAGCCTCAGGACCGCGATAGCGGGATCGAATTGCACACAACAGAAGCCGCGGACGGCGGATAATACAAACTGAACAACTATCATCTCATAGCATTATTTTTTCTCAGCAAACCGGATCTCCCATCGCGGCCTGGACGCTACGGCGACATCGCGCAACATCACCACTCTCTCACAGAATTTTCCTTACAAAACCAACTCAGACATTACATCGGCATAGGAGGCTGGATTAGTCAGAACCCACGGCGTTCCTCATTTGTTTCTCATGCGGGTCTTTCGATGAAAAGATAGGAAAGGAACGACATCATCGGCAAGCCATAGTCTTCCCTCTCCCGTAAAGAGGGGATACATGCGAATTGCTTATTCTTATTGTTTTTTACTCCAAACACATTGGTTTTCCTTTGTCACACTGTTTTTGTGTACCAACAGATACCCCCCAAAGCAACTTTTACATACAAAAAACGGAACATACAAGGTCGGCCGCATGGGATAATGTCAAAAAAGGCGCCCTACTTTTTCGGCTGCGCTTGGTTTGGAGGAAGTGTTGATCTTTGCGAACCCTTGTGGGTGCAAAGATACCAGAGATGAAAAACAAGACACGCAAGGCATAGGATTCGAGAGGATTGCAGATGATGACGAGCCGATTTGTATTATATCGATTCGAGTCAATAAGACCAGTGCAGCTGGTGATGATCTATTTTTGGACGTTCGATGTGAAATCTGGGGCGGCTGACGGGTAACACGGACAGATGAGGGATCGATCGTACCGGACCCCTGGTGGCGGGGAGCTCCCAGAGCTGTCGCCTGACTGAGGTGGAAAGCTTTTCTTTACCAGCTGTTGTGGTCTCATAGAGCGGCTGGACTGCCTCTTGCGGCTTGCAATAAGGAATATGCGTCAGAGCCGCCAATTCCGACGGGACGTCGGGCGAGGCAGCTATGTTCCTTCTCTCGATTTCAGTTGTCGCTCGACGGTCTTACTGGAGGGAGTGGATATCGAGAGCCAAGCACTGAACCCGACCCCCGACAGCCCCCTTTCTCAGCGCCAGGCTGCAAGCCCTTGGAAATGGAAGTCCTCCATAATGCTCTATGGAGCTGATGGGACCCCTCGTTGACGGGAAATGCGCGCCCGGGGTCCAAGACAGGAGAGGACCGGGGATTGTTCAGGAGGCTAGGAGGCTCTGAGCGGAAGTCTGATCAGGCCCCGGCGGGGTTGAGGCTTTGAAGTCCATCCAGGTTTTGTGGCAGAGAAGCCGCAAGGGTCAACCAACGCCTCGGAAAGGTTGCGGCTCTAGGGGAGCCATGGAAGGAAGACCCGAACCAAGGCACGATTGTCAAAGATGAGCAAAATGCGAAATTCCGCGACACACGCAAAAAAACATTGAGAGCATTGCCTCGTGGGTGAATCGAACACCCGATCTCCTCATTACTAGTGAGGCGCTATACCACTTAGCCAACAAGGCGCTGATAACGTCTGATAAAATTCAGGTCCAAGAAGCGAGCGTCCAAGCCCCACGGCAAGCCTCTGGAACTCTGTCGACCTTCTCGATTCCCTTTGCCCTCCAGCCACTGGTTCTTAAATTTCTGTTCCTTTTGCTGGCAAGAACTTTCTTCATCTTGCCCCAGGGTGATTTGACTGTGCGCCTCAGTTGTAGGTATGTCTTGTTCAGGCGCACAGGAGATGACCCACAACGGCAACGTTGCTCCCCAAGACAAAAACCTCGGAGCTCATGTTTCCCCTAGCCGGCCAGCTCGAGCTAAAACTATTCTTTGCAAGTCGCAAAGGCCTTGTAAGAGACCATCGAATCGAGATAACGGGTTTATGAAATACTACAGAAAGCTGCGACGGAAGAGAGGCCAAGTCTGAAACTCTAGGCACGGACGCAACCCTTTCTTGATGATCAAAGGTCCAAATGATCCGGTAACAATCTGATGGAAAGTTTGATAATGAAGCTCACAATACTCTGCGGCCCGTTCTGTAGGCAGAGAGCTGGTTGGCATCAGAACAGGGGTGGTGTTGCAAATGATTTCTGCCGCGAAAGCTGGTAGTCTGCCACGAGTCTAGACAGAGCTCAGGACATCGTATAGGCCGCCGGTCATGTGCTAGATATTGCGGTGATTCTCCCCACCTTCGGCGTCGAAGAATTATATGCGTAATGCAAGAAAACAATTTCTGCAGGCTTCTGTTCCTTCCTTCTTTTCCCCCGTATCAATATTCGTTAGTCTGCTAAACTATCTCATTGTGTTCATATCGAAAACCCCGCTCCGCCAGGCACAGGGTGATGTCGCTCACTATGGCTGAATAATCAGCAGCCCGCGTTGCAGAAAGGAAGCAGCCTGATCGCCTCAGGCTGGTTTCATTTTGCTGTCCATTTCTGCCAAGTTCTTCTGGTCATATTCGATACGAGCTCTTATTTACATACTACAATTTATCGAGATGGCTCAAATCCACTGTTCCACAATATCAGCTCGGGTTCAGAAAACCGGTGAATCCGTGTCCGTTCCCTTCGAGTTCCATATCCAAATAAGTAATGACTTTTCTCTCTCGCAAATTTCCCCATTATCTTTATTATGGGCAGACTGTGTTTGCTGGAAAGGGTGATCAGCATACCTTCTGTTATGCTCTTGTGGCGAGGAACCGTCTCTATAAGAATGGTGGTTGCTATAGTCGCATCCTCATCTCAAATGTAGACTTCCATTCAACAGGTTTATCAGAACGAGATTTTTTTAGACGAGAGAGGAAAGGATTATTTAGATAGCTTTGGTATCAATCTAAATATCCTTGTGATATGCCTTTCAGTTGCAATACCAGAGGACTTTGAGGGTTTTCTGAGGTCGTAGTGAAGTTCTCAACATCTCAGCTGAGTAATAACAACGAGACGTCCGGACCGCAGGTCGCATCGGTGACGGAATCACTAGTATATTCGAGGAAATTATTATGTCTCCTGGAGAGTCAAGGCGGATGTTACGTAAGAGCTGAGAGCAGCGGGCGATTCGTCTGGACCTGATGGGCAGTGCGACACTTCTATTTTTTTTTTTTTTTCTCTAAGTATCTGCCCTGAGTGTGCTGTTCGCGTAATGGAACAACAGAATTAGAGGTCTCTGGATTTCACACAAGCCTCCATGGTCGAGCCCAACCGCGTTCTTGGGATCATATTCGCTACGTTTAGATCTTTTTCTGATATTTCGTTTCTTGTAGTATTCACGATTGAGGTTTCATCGTCCATCGCGAATCAGACGAGTGAGCTGCGGGCTAATTATCTGTATTCTTTCTCTTTTTCTTTCTATATCCTAGATAATGAGCTCCCACTACTGTCCAAACAGCGACCTACTCACTCAAGACTAAACGAACCTAGGTGTCAGATGTTTTATGCTCACTCTCATCACCGAGGGTAAGAACTTCTTGAACTGACGTGGTGGTACTCCGCGACTCTAGAGCTTGTCAATCTCGATAATCGTTCTGTTCTTTGTCTCGGAAACTATGAAAAAGATGTACACGCAACACACTGCGAGAGTTCCACCGAAAATGAACGCAATCTTGCCGCCGGGGTTGCCTCTATCAGCATTGATGGCGTAAGGTAGGCTGAGTGGCCAGATACTGCTCGCCCAGCCGTTGGTCATAACCGATAAGGCTTGTGTTGACGCGCGAAGTTTGCTCGTGGCTCCTTCAGACGCGATAGGCCACCCAGCGGCTCCAAGAGTTCCTTGGTAGACTTGATTACAGTTAGACTGGTCTTGTGCGAGTTTCATTTTAGTGACTCACAGAAGGACCAGACTGCCATAAAAACGACTTGGGCCTAGACTGCACCCTGAGTCTTTACGAGCGATGAAGCGCCGATTAGTGATGGTTAAGATGATGGAACCGTAGAGTTGTTCCTCGGCGGCCAAAGTAGTCAACAAAGAGCCAGCCGACCATGTTGCCAATGAACATGAGACCTGCCAGGCCAAAAGTCGTATCGAAAGGGACGGAGGCACCCACGCCGGCAAGCTGGGAGTAGTCTGCAGTCATTCAGAGTTAGGGGTTTATTTTTGGGAGAAAGCAAAAGATAACTTACAACTCTTCTAACCGACAACCCAGACAGGACTGGCCGCATTCTGAAAAAGAACCTATGTAGCCTTCATACTCTTCTCGTGTAAAAGCGATTCAACAACTTTCGCAAGTCTCTGAATGCCTTCTATTAACATTTCTTCGTCTTCCCATGAAAAACAAAGACGAATATGCCGTGTCAAGTCCACAATTTTCTCGTCGCCGGAGACGTTGAAAAGTGTGCCAGACGCCAGAATGAGATTCTGGCTGACTCGAGCTTCTTGAGTTACCCGATCTGCGTCCAGAGTCCTTGGAAGCCTCAGCCATATGAAGTAGCCGCCACAGATACCATCGAAATCATTTAAGACTACGCTGAACCCAAAAGGCCCAAGCATGCTTTCGACTGATCGGACCATAGTTTGGTGACGAGATTTATAGGCTGGCTGCAAGTCTTCGAAAATGTATCTTTGAAGTTTGCCGCTATGGAGCATGGCAGAAATGAAAGCTGCGCTGAGTTGAGAAGGGGAGCCACCTGAAACATTGGCACCGAGCTTTGAGAGACCACTTATGAATTTTTCAGAAGCCTCGACCCATCCAGTCCGGCAGCCAGGAGCAAGCACTTTACTGAAAGTCCCATTGCTGATAGCGTGACCGAACCCTTCTGAATCCAAATCTCCTGCCATCTGGCGATCAACGTCGACTATACGAGGTAGTATGGCCATATTGGTATCACTGGAGTCTTTCTTATGAATGGACCAATGTAGAAAATCGTATACGTCGTCAGCGACTATCAAAGCATCGTGCTGACGGGCGAGTTGCACGAGTTGTTGTCGACGACGGAGGGACATTGTTTTTCCCGAGGGGTTGGAGAACGTTGGAACTACGTAAATGACATGACGGTAAAACTTTCTCAGTGGATGGCACATTTTGGCCCGCTGTAGCCCAATTAGCCGTGTTATTGGAAACTTATCTTAGTGCTAGCGTGCTTTGGACTCACTGAGCTATCGTCTTTGGGTGTTTGCAGACAGGCTTTCATGCCCTCCTCGATGTAGGCGATGTCAATCCCTTCGTCATCCTCGGGAACAGCACTGAGACGGCCGAGGAAACCTGCGTCTAGAAATATTTGGCAGGCGCTGAAGTAGGTTGGGCATACCATCCATATGCGTTGAGTGTAATGAGGGTCGGTATACGCTTGCAGGATAGCCACTAAGCTTTGACTCGCCCCTCCAGTAACACATATCCTCTCGAACGTACTTGATGTTTGGTAGAATTTACTCAACCAGTCTGCGGTATGTTTGCGTAGAAGGGGGTAGCCTGGGTCAGGTCCATACAGAAGCGCTGGGACTGCTTGGTCCTGACACTCAAGGACCTCACGAGTCGCATCCTTCACATGGGAGATGGGTAGGCGACGAGGGGATGGCCATCCGCGAAAGAGATTGATTGTTCGTTGTGGAGAGGCTGCCATCTGAGGATAAAGCTTGACCTTGGGTGGGTTAAAGGGGAGGGAACGGGGGAAGGAATCGATTTTAATTAGAGAATTGGACTGATCTCGAGACGTCATGACCTTTAGAAAGCCACTCCTTAAGTACTGCTGTCTTGGTTGGCAAGTGACGTAAGATGAGCGTTCTTTTACTTGTATCGAATACTTATGAGACTTAGGTCATACGCTGTTGGTCATCCATTGTTCGTTGGACCCACAGGCTAAAAAAGGGAGGGCATAATAGATACTATGTAGTGCGTGCCCCTCAGAAGCCCATTCACACATAGTAATTCCATTTAACTTGCAGAGTTTCACTAACCTCCTTGGGTACGATTATCCTCCGTGCCATCTGCTGTCATATTACCGTCGGACTTCACCCTCGTCTGCCCCGGAAACTTTCTTCGTGGAATAGTCCTTCGTGGGGAAGAGCGTCCGAACATGTTGAAGTTCCTTCGCCAAGCCCAATATAGCTACGCCATCAGACGAAGTGAACATTAGTGATCGACCCTCACCTCTCGCTAATAGCCATTCATCATCACCAAGAGCAAGCCCAGAGTACGGCTTGTTATGTTTGGCCAAGGTGCTTCGAAGAGTGTTCATAGCTTCGAGCCATTCAGGTTCTTTGCCCCAAGCCCCAGGCAATCCCATAGACACCCGGCAATCAAGGTTGCCCAGCCAGACCGAGTCAATGTGCTCACCCACTGCCGTTAGGATTTCGTCAAGGTTTTCAATACCTTGTCGAGACTCCACCTGGATTATCACAGCTGCTTGGTCATTCTGGTTCTCCCAAAACGAGATGTTGGGATTACAGCTCTGCGTGGACTGCTCGTGCATCCACCTGAACGGTGGCGCCGACCGCGTGCCAGATACCCGCGCCCCGAACTTAGCAGCGGAAATGATATGCCGGGCTTGTTCAACTGTGTCCACCTGAGGAACAACAATACTTGCGCCTGCATCGAGGGCATATCCGATAGCTGCATGGTCATGTCCCGGAACTCTAGATAATGTGAGCCCAGATGTATTCTCTTTCTTTTTCCACGTTGAAACTTACCGAACCAATGCTGCACTACGGCCTTCGCTAACGAGCTGAATGTCATGGACAATCTGGCAAACGTCAAAACAAAAGCGAACTTCAGGAGCTTTGGACACTAACCTGGGTCATGGTCTCCACAGACATGCTCGCATGTTCCCATTCAACCCACACAAGATCGAATCCGAGTTGTGCCACTACTTTAGTGATTGGCGGTGAAGCCCAAGCACTAAAAATGCCAATAAGTGGAGGGATACGGCCAGCATGAGCATCGGCGATTGCTTGTCGAGTCTTGTGGGGTTGTAAGAGACTTGGTGCTCGATATGCCGCCATCCCTTGCGAAGCATATAGCTTCGACTCGTTTTTGGCTGTGATGCCATTCGAGTGGCGATCCATTGAAGTTATGATAATACTTCTCTATCAGCTAGGTTATGATGTTACAAAGACTTAATAGGATATCAAGCAAGTGTACTGACTGTGAGCACTGATATTGGACTCTTTCCTTTTTTACGTCGACCAAAACTGGACTATTTATAAGCATCTGCTCCGGTAAACACCCGGATCTATGTTTCTGTCTCGCAAGGGGTTCACATGTCTAGAGCCTTGCTACCTGTCGCATATCAATTTCTTTTTTCTTGACAATTCGGTATCTCATTTGGTATTGCTAGTAATCTTCGGTCAGCTGGAGACGGATTAAGGCGGCTGGAGAAGGCTGGACAACCCCATCAGTGCAGATACAGAACTGTTCGTCAACTTAACGCGCCAGAATTTCACCGAGGCAGAGCAAACAACAGACGCATATTACTGCTTTTGCTAACGTGTCATCAGACCACCTAGCGTTCCGCACCAGATTTGACACCTGTTTTGGTCATACATTTGCTTTTTCTATTCAATACCACTCTAAATTGCGGGGTTTTGTGTAGGGATGGAGAGTAAAAGCTGCATTTTCCCCCTGCTGGGCCCTTTGCCACAAGGCTGTGAGGCACAAGAAATGCTGTCAGATTGCTCTCGTCGCATTTGTCGCCCACTTCTTGGAGCCGCTTCGCTGGCTGCCTATTTCATCCGAGACACTGCATATTATTGATTTGCCAGTTGTGGTGTCAGGAGACGCCGCTGCAGTTGGTGCTGATCGTCTACTCAAACTCAAGCTTGCTAGGCGCACACAAGGGCTTCCCCTCAGAGGTTGCGCGGCCGGCGCCCCCCGAGGTTGTTGATGGACTTCAAGCTGTAAGCATCAGGCAGTGCCGCATGGATGATCATCAAATGGTTGTCAAATATTTGTAGCCTCTACCTACGAGGAGCCTGTTGGTACATGTATTGTTGGTATCTGATGCAACTGCTGAATCTCGGATATGTATGGACTGGAGGTCTTCGTAACGAGAGCCTCTCTCTGACTACACATTCTCTGCAGGATATGCAGCCAAGTCTCTTGCGACAACCCAGTGAGCATCGTAATGGGGCTCCCTAATCAGGCTGCACGAAAACGCCTGTTACACAACACCCATGCCAACCGTAAAAGCTCCAACCAGAACGATGCCCGCGCTGAACACCATCATTCGTTAATAAGTGATTCGGATCACGTTGGAACTAACAAGCTGGCGACAAGCATCAGCTGCCAATGTGCAGTTTTCGGCTTGGCGACACGGAGCAGGCTTTGAACTGATTCATGTAGCCTGGAACTTGGAAGAGCAGAGACGTCTCATCCATGATATGGCTGAATGCAATGCAGCCTGATTGCACTGCATAGAGTACCGCACCTCTAGTGAGGTAAGGCGTCCAATTCAGTATGTCAGAGGTACCAAACGACCGCCCCTCTTCATTTTCATTGGGTTAATACTGATTTATACATGCATAAGCGCTAGTGCATGTCGGTTTTAGGGACGATTATCTGCTCATCGCCGTAAGTGTTGGTGCCCAGCGCCGCTGGGCCGATATTTCACAGTCCAGGTACAGAGTACTGAGCAAGTCATTGTTTGGACGTCGCTATATTACGTCATCCACTCCGAAGGGATATTAAAGGCTGACGTAAGTCAATCAGTCAACATCATGACCATGTAGAATCCATATCCAGAGCCGCAAGTCATCCGAAATGATGACTCCGACTTGGGTGGTCGTAGGTGCCTCTCGTGGCATCGGTCTTGAGTTGGTCAAACAGCTGCTAGAGACTGGTCACAACGTCTTAGCCGGGGTGCGCAACGTGTCCGCAGCCCCAAAACTCTTCGATTTGATCGATTCGCAGAATGCGGCAGATAAGTGTATTGTCGAACAGTGCGATGTCGCCAGTGATGAGAGCATCACCGTAAGTTGATCCAATCCCTTTGAATGCGGCTCGTGACCATTCGCGAAACGACTAACGCGAAACAGAACTTCATCCAAAGAGTTAGGAAAGCTGTCAATGACGGTATGAGATTGGGAAACGTCGTTCTCAACGCGGGTGTGTTGAAGTATCCCAACCGGGCGACCGAGACGTATGTGCCCTTCAGAATAAAAACATTGGCTGTCGCTAGCTGATTCAATCCGACAGATCTTTCTCCGACTTCGCTTTACACTTGCACACCAACACCATTGGGCCGATCATCTGCGCCCAACAGCTGATCAACCTGAGTCCTGAGAACCCGCCTTCCAAAGTCGTTTTCATTTCTTCGGACTCGGGATCTACGACACAGTTCCTTGATTTCGAGGATGGCTTTGGATCTTATGCTGCAAGCAAGAGTGCCCTCAACCAAATGTTGAGACACATGGCGGCAGAGCTGGGACGATCCGACCAAAAGAAACGGGAAACAGTGATCTTGGCGCTTCATCCCGGAGAGGTAGAGACGTAAGCAATCTCTTTTGACAGAGCAGAGCTCCGACTGACCACACTCGCAGTGACATGGCCGACATAGAACTGAGCTGGGAGGTCAAGGGATCAATTAGTCCCCAAGAAAGTGTTTCCGGAATGCTCAAGGTCATAGCGGAGAAAGGCCAAGTGGGTACAGGCACGTTTTGGTGCTGGGACGGAAGAGTAAGCACCTTAAAGATTCTGTCTGAACTCCATAGCTAACGAGAGATAAACAGAGCCATCCGTGGTAAGGGGGACGAATTTCCACACGTAGCTTTGTAACTTGCGTTAGCCAAATGGTCGAAGTCTCACGTAATGAATTTCTCGATTCTTGTCGACTTGTGCGTCTTTCTATCGCGCATTTGTCACCGATTTGTGTTTAGATATTCCCAAACAGAACTCCCTCATGCAAGATTATTATACATCAGAGTTGCAACTGCAATGCTTAGGAGCCGCATCTCTCCAACTGCGCTTTGCACTTCCATGTTCTTAGCAAGATACTATCCCATGAAATACCACAAGACGCTAGAGGCTATACTTCACAATCATCCCCATTGTTTTTCAAAATGCTGCTTTTTGAAAAAAAAGAAAAAGAAAAAAGTAGTATTAATCATCTTTGGGATAGCTATCACTACTTCTAACCTCTGCAGGGAGTTTCTGGCGTTTATTAGCAGTAAATTGTATGCATATTGAGCGTCGTCCCTCTGCTGCTATACCAACACCCAAGGTCGCTGCTATAGCGAAGCTACTCCATTTATTAAACCACGCGACTAACTCGCACTCGACCAACTCGTCTTCATCGCGACTTGTTACAACGCGAAGTCTCTTCAAAACAATCATTCATACACACCTTAACATATTGTGTTGCATGCATTCTATCGGCCGAATTTCATATGCACATTGAGGACAGCGATTGATGTCTGCTTATGAAGTTGCACGCGTAAGTCTGAATCAACTTTACTAACATAATAACCGTGAAATTAGCTAATCCATTGCCCTGGCTCCCGTAGAAGGCAATGACGACAGGAAGACTTCTCAGCCGTCGAGGGCGCGAGAAACCTGCGCCCAATGCTCGGTTCCATAGGCTCCTGGAACGTCATCCGCGTCGAACAAACTTGCCATTACAACTCTGTCAGTCTGTTCTCCCTCCCACGGTTGCCTTCCATGTTGTGCAATGAGATTGTCATACACTAGCACATCACCCTGCTCCCAGCGATGCAGAACTCGAATGTCGTCCGTCAGAGTGATCAAGTGCTTGAGAAAACTCTCTGGGATAGGGGTACCATCACCATATAACTGTACGGTGACGTTCTTTCGCGCAGCGGTTGTTGGATTATCTACCGTTGTATCTTTGTAAAAGAGCGCAAGTCCAGTGAATAAGCTCGGTAGGTTGGTACCAGGCTGCGTCCTGATTGCGGGCAAGTGGTGTGTCACCACGAGGCCTTCGTCATTGTCCAGCCACTCCCAGGTTGTGTGAGCGCCTCGGCCATAGCGCGAAAGCTGAGCTTCGATCTTGGACCGACGAGTCGCCGCGTCGTCTCCATCATTAATTTCCTTTCCAAAAGCTTCTTGCAGCGTCGACCCGCCAGGATATTGACGCTCCTTCATGTAGGTTACTCTACTTAGGAGGCCTTTCTGGACAAGGTCCGCTACAAAGCCCGGCATTTCAGCTTGGACTCTCTCGAAAAGCTCAAGTGAAGAGGACATCGGCGTCTCGCCGCCACGGAGGGGCGCCCGATGCCCATACAAGAAGATGTATCCAGGTGAGTGAGGGACCTGTGGTGACTCATTGTGGCTATGAATAAGCACTTCCTTGGGCGCTTCACTTGCAGGCGAGACATTAGGCGCAAGTTGCGGCCGTTTAATGACAATGCCGATAATCTCATGTGGCCTGAAGCCGAAGGAGTGGGCGAACTGGCTGAAGTCGTCGGCATTGTGAATCGGCAAGCCTCGAAAGAGGAGCGCACCGTGCAAAGACAGCTGTTTCGTGAGATGCTGGTCCTGCGACTGCAACTTCCTCACAGCTGCGATAGCGTCGTTGAGACTGATGCTGTCTCCTTCAGACAGACACGGGCGCAATGCTAGAGGAATCGTCGTGCCAGGAGGGTGTGGGGACCCAAGCTGCCTTTGGTTTGACGGCGCAAGGTCAAACGGCTCGAAGACCAAAGAAAGAGGGGTTGCAGATTCTGTTGCCATGATTCGTATGTCGAAGGTATCAATGATGAAGGATTTGATCTCAACTCAAATGTATATGTGAGTAGCGGGGGTGTGAAATGCAACAGAGCCGCGAAATCTGGCAAATGCCCCTTCACCGAGCGTCGCTTTTGCTGTCTCCGAGCATGCCTTTTGTCTCTGTCGGGGTGATCAACCATCTTTGCGGCTCTCATTCCAATGCTCACTTGGTCAGCGTCCATCCGGACATTCTAGCTATTCCTGCACATTGGGGTAAGTCGTACGATGACCATGGACCCATTGGTCGCCGAAGAAGTTCAGCTTATGGCGCTTACGACTCTGCATGCCTTGGCACATATGTATGGCAGTACTCATCTCTCTGTTTAGATTGAAGTTACACTTTGAGAAATGACTCATTCTGCAAGGCGCCGACCAACCTTTTGTCGCCTTGCCTTATCAAACGGTTGCCTTTTGACCGTATTGGGTGTGATCGCCAGGATGACGGCGGGAATATCGAAAAGGAAGGGCAGGAGGCTTCGGATGACGTGGCCTGTTTGGCGCTATTCATGATCACGCGTGAGTAGTGTTGGGCGCAGACTCACCGAAACGATGTGCATCATTCCCTCCGTGATAACGGTTGGTAAATATGCAGATGAGCTGAGACAGGGTGGCCGAGCCACCCACTTCGTGATTCGGAGGGCGGGGTAGTTTCTCACGCCTGGTACAAACAACTAAGGTAACACGAAATCCATACGGGAAACAAGGCGACCGTCTCGTGAGCCTCATGTTGACTTGGCCGACATGGAGCGGAGAATGATGCCCGGCCAAGGTGGATTTCTGCTGCTTCACGTGGTTTGCACTCGATGATCGTGTCTGCCTGGGCGATTGACAAGCTTGCGGGTGATTACGGGCTGGGAATGAGCAATTATGAGGCTTCTTGGCTTTCTTTCAGCTGAGACAGGATGACACTATCTCCCCCTTTCCCCAAGTCTTGTTCTTGTGGCCCCGCTCCGCTCAACCTCCATTTCGCGGCTGTATTTGCAGCACGTAGCCCGTCAAGTATTGGAGACCAAGTACACATGGTGCAACTGGTTGTTGGGGATGGGCTGATTTGAGTACAGAATGGCTACCGCCAGGAGTGACTGTATCAACGTATGACGACCCTCGAAGGAGTGTCTGGATCACAGCCTGAATATTCAACGAACGTCAGCCAAAGGTTATGTACGCAACAAGGGTTTAGGAAGGCTCACGCCCCTGAATGTAGCCTGGCTGTGTCCAGGCATGCAGTCTGTCTCGACGAAACTCCTCCAAGTCCCACTCATCATCCTCCAGGTTGCTCCTTTCATTGAATATATAGACATCAGCTACCCTTTCGCATTCTTCGACATTGGTAGGGCCCGAAGAGCTGCTCGCAGGATCAAGTAATTTCACTTTGAGCCTTGTTCGGTGATACTCCCTGCCCTCAAAATAGTCCAATTTGACCATTGCGGAGTCTGTTAGTCCTGTCACAAGCATGCCGGAAACTCGCTTTTCGGGGTCTTCGGTGATACCCGGAGAGTCTGCATATTTGCGTCTTCGACGAGAGTACCCATATAGAACCGCGGGCTGGAAAAGGTGAAGTTTGAAGACTTCAGGCGGAACTTGCTTGTAATCGTAGCAAACTGAGTAGAATATTTGCGGTACCATCTGTTAAATCCAAGTGAGTTCATGCAGCTGCCGAAGGGGAAGCCCCCTCAAGCGGGTTGGGGAAACGAACCAATGTTCCTGAGTCCATTAGCTTTTGCACTGGTTGCACTTTCAAGAGAGTGATGTACCGTAAAAAAAGGCTGATCGAGTATTTGCAGCCATGCTTATTACAACAACCCTTCCAGTTGGTGATTATGTCGGTACAGTTGAGAGAACGAATCAAATGCCGAGGCAAAAGAAATCAACTTTAACACAATTGATCAATATCAATATACGATAACGCAATATGTTGATGCGTGCTGCGCAATTTATAGCCATTGGGCACTCTATGATTATCTGCCAACCGGTTTTCATAATTAATCGGACCGTCGTGTGCGTGATGCCCGTCTCTGAAGTCTCCGAAAGCGATAGACAGGGGTCCATGCAATCAATCTTTCTTCGAGAAGTCTGGCCCAGCATGTATCAGTACTTAACCCCACCATACCAAGCTAGCTGGTCATGCACCGTGCAAGGGTGAGTCAAGTGTTGCGCCAAACCCTCTCCAGCTTCTGGCAGGGGCGTGTCTTCTGAATTGCGACGTACTTCACAGAGGCAGTGCAGCTCCCACTAACTGTTTCAACGACAGGCGTAGAAGAAACGGGACGACACAAGCGCCGCGCCCGATTTTGCTACTACTCTCGCTCCCGCTTCCCAACCATCTTTCTTTCTGAATCATCCGGGGAAAGGTCGCCAAGTGACCCTGAATCATCTTATTGCCAAGGTCACTTGTTCTCCAGAATCATTGGAATCACTAGTCTTTCCATTGTACCCTGTGGCAATGGAGTCGAAGTTCGGGATGCCAAGCTCTGCTTCTCTTAATCTTCAACTCGACCATCCCACACCCGAAGAATGCCGTCAAATCTGGTCGAACACGGCAGCCTCATGGAAAGACTCTCTGACCGTACCCATGTACGTCCTGGAGGCCGAATATCTCACGACGGTCCCGCTTGCCAAGGATGGAGGCATGACAACCTGGATTCTCGTTGACAAAAACCAACCACCCAACGAGCGCGAGATTCTTTGCTCCTGCGAGAGTTTCCGAAAACGATCTCTCTCTAGCGATGCCAAGGGACACGTCACGGAGGGCTTTGTCCATGGTATCGCAAGTGTGTTTTGCCCAGCAAATCTTCGCGGCCGCGGTTACGGGACTCGCCATATGAATGAGCTAGCAAAGGCACTGCGCGGTTGGCAGTCTGAGGATGGCAAAAGCATTGGAAGCGTTCTATACTCAGATATCGGGAAGAAATACTACGCCAGATTGGGCTGGTCGCCAAACTCTACCAATGGACATCTTGTGTTTCCACCCGCGAAGATGGAGATGCCTGCAGACACACGACAAATCTCCGAGTCCGAGCTTGAGAGACTGTGCTCTAGAGATGAGGCTATGATATACAAGGCTATGGAAATGCCTAGCGAGTCACAAAAGCGCGTGGTTATCCTGCCAGACGTAGATCATATGTTATGGCATATTCGGAAGGAGGACTTCGCAACCAAGCACATCTTTGGGCGCAAGGCAGAGGCGAAGGGGGCGATTTCCGGAACGCCTGGAAATCAGGCTTGGGCCATATGGGTGCGCCGATACTACGTGCATCCGGACCATTCCAATGAGGAGGAAGAAGACGGTCAAAATACTCTCTATATTCTTCGCCTCGTGGTGGAAGGTGACAAGACTGCAAACAAGCCGCTCGAGAGCCATTTGGCACCAACTTCCCCGGCAGATGGACACATGAAGCAGGCAGCCGCCGTGAAAGCCGTAATACAGGCTGCTCAGGCGGAGGCGGAGGCTTGGCGGCTGGATCAAGTGCAGTTGTGGGAGCCGTCTCCCTTGGTCCGGAGCCTTCTTGAACAAAGTAGCCTCGATTCTGTGTATGTTGACAGACAAGACAACAGCATTGCAAGTGTGTTGTGGTTCAAGCAAGATGGCGACGCCGCTGATAGCTCTCCAACATGGATCAACAATCAGCACTATGCGTGGTGTTAGGGCAGCAATAAGCACAGCAATACATTGTCCGTATCACAGGGGGATGGACACTATGTGGACGCGATACCACAGCAACGTATAGTGACAGCAGTATTGTTTGTGTAATGGGGCGCGTGGGATTGTGTTTTATGACCTATTTACATCTGACGCTCAAGATATACCTCATACATAGAAAGACAAAAGTCCCCCCATTGTCGATTCCTCCAACAACGCCGAGGTATCTCGGCTGTAATCATTCGATTTCCACTCCGCACGTATGAAAAATGAAAGAAACATGCCGTGACGTGAAGTCTAAAGTACAACATTAATATTCCCAATCAAAAGAATCATGCTCGCGGATCAAATCCTTTATAACTCCCTTCCAAGTACCCGCCTCCATCGCCACCATGCTAGCACTTTTGCCATCTAGTGTCTTGATTGACCTTTTGAAGCTGGGATGCTGGCAGACGCGCTTGAGTAGTTCTGGGTCGTCAATCTTAGCTGCGTAATGGATGGGCGCCCAGCCATCCTTCCCAACCTGCGGTCCTACGTCCTCAAGCTGCAGGAGCGTCATCGCACAGCTCACATGGGAGTTTGAGAGTGCTTCAATGAGAGGCGTATTTCCACTGTTGCTTGTCGCCACTGCCGCACCAGGACCTTGTGACAGTTGTAGCATAGCCTGTAACGAGGCGTCTTCTCCGTGAATGCAGGCGTAGTGGAACGCATTCCGTCCGGTGTCATCGACTACATCGACTTTCGCTCCGTGTGACATTAAGCATTCCACACAGCTGGCGTCGTCCAAAAAGTCAAAAACTGGCGGTCTGCCGTTATAGTCCTTCTGGTTGATGTGCGTGATATCCTTCGTGCTGCAAAGCACGGAAGCAACCTTCAGCCTCTCGGCACCCTTCTCCGATAACCCTGCGAAGTGGAGCGCAACCTGGCCATTTTCGTCTTGTACTTTCGGGTCCGCCCCGGCGTCTAACAACAGCTTAACGCAAGAGGCTGAGATGCAAGAGGCGACGTGAAGCGCCGTCTCGCCCCATACATTGACCTGGTTGATTTTCATCTCGGCACGGGAGCACCGCTCCCAGATTTCCAGCGCGGCGACAAGGCCTCTGTCGGAGTTTGACTCAACAGCAGCGTGAATGATGTTGGCCCCAAGATTAGACAGTAACCTTGGGTCAGCGCCATGGTCGATCAGTACGTGCATCTCCTCGACGCGCCCAGAGTATGCGGCCCAGTGCAGCGGTGTCCAGTGATATTTCTTGTCCTTCTGATCTATCAAGTTGTGAATAATCTTTGTTCCTTTGGGAGACTCGAAAGCTGAGGCTCGAAAGTACTCGAGTATTGCATTGTAGAGAGGAGACCTGTCTTTGTATTTGAGCTTCCATTGAGACCAGTTGGTATCAACGCCAGCATTGTTGGCCTCATCAGTTAAATGAATAAGCCTAGAAACAGTCAGACCCATTATTGTGTTTTCTCGGAAGATATATTCACGCACTCTTGAAGGGATGGCCTTTCATGATCAGCATGGCTATAGAGGCCGAGCACTGCCGTATGGATGGGCGTGAATTCGAAATCCGCTAGGACGCTATCCTTTTCTCCAAAGAGTTCCACAAGACTCCTCTCGCGGCCAGTGGAATTGTGGCCAATTGACTTGAGCACAGCGAAATCTGCCGGTATTCTAAGATGGAATCAGTACTCTCTAGTGAAACAGCATTGAGGTCTGGCCAAGCGAACCTAGTTCCTACATCACCAGCCTGGGTTGCTGCACCTATCTCCAATAAGTACCTCACTATATCGACCTGTCGATGGTACGCAGCAGCCTCGACAGGCGAAGTTAGTATACAGACGTGCTCTTTGAGGAAAGGGGCGATTTACATGTAGCAGAGACCAGCCGTCAGGGGCGGTGTCCCATATGGTTGCCTCTCCAGATTCGATACATCCTTTCAGCTTCTCGAGATTCCCATGCTTCACATACCGCATCGGATCTGATGCCTCTGGCACCATCCGGATCTTGAGCTCAAGCGGAACATCCACGCTCTTTGCTGATATGATATTGTACATGATCTCGAGTAAAGAGCGTGAATACTCTTTGTCGGCATCCTCAAGCGTGATATTGCCCATGCAAGCTGAATCAGTGCACTGAGGTCTGCTGTTCTTGAACCTCCCCTGAGAGGCCATGAAACGGCGCCGCCGGGGTTTGATAACAGGCTCCTCATGACATTGGCAGTGACAATTGTAATGACACGACCGACGAACAACGAACATGTCCTGGAGGACTACTGGCCTCTTGCTCCCATAACTGATGTTGGTCACGCTGACGGCCTGCTTTAATGGCTCGGCAAGGTCTGGGGCGGATTCGTAGGTAGAGGCTGTGGCAACCGAGAGGATAGAGCGCGATGATCCGGAGGAGGTAGAGAGTGACGACGCAGAAGACGTAGAAGTTCCGACTTTGTTCAGCTCTGTCAGTGATACCGCATCTACAGCATCGCATCTGCTGGTGCCGAAATTGTTGCTAGTATCCACCCGATCCTCTTCCAACACGATGGTAGGTACTTCTAGAGTAGGCGCGACATTACCAAAGTTTTCGCCCTTGTGCGCCCTTGCATTCTCTGCCGCCTGGATGTGCGGCGAAAGCATGAAATTCGGGAATTGTGTCGTCATTGCCATGAATGTTTCACTATGAATAGTCAGCCCAAGCGTTCAGAATGTTGCAGCTGTTCAGTAGCCGATTCTTACGCGTGTGCAATTGATAGAAACGTGTGTAGCATGGCATTCTTCTCTGCTAACTTGGTCTCAAGCCTGTTGATGGAAGACTTGTGTTGAACCCATTTTGCACGACGCATCGTTGACGAGCTCATGCCTTTTATCTGAGCGATTCGGTCCTCGAGGTCATGTATGAGGTCTTGTGTATTAAGCAGCATATCCTTGAGGACCGGACCGGAAATGCGGTGTACAGTGTGTTTGCTCTGCAGAACTCGGTCGAAGCTGATGAGTGCCTCGGCAAAGACGGAGAGGTCCTGGGCTAGCTTTGCGAGCTCGATCGGGCCATTTTTGAAGCTCTTGATTCCATCAACCAACTTCTTGGTCGCGTCGATGAGCTGGACGACCGACGCGGCCAGCCCGATAATGGCGATTGGTTCCATTCGGCTTCAGTGGCGGTCATTAACAAGTGACTTTCCTGCTCGATTTGAAAAGACCCAGCAACTGTCGTGCGCTAGACGGGGTCTTTGTCGGTTAGCACCATCTGGTTTTAGGTTTGGCTTGTTAGTGATTGTTCTTGTTGTTGTCCACGGACGCCTGACAAGGACGGCGATTTCGCGAAGTCCCTGGCTTCCGGCGGAGTGGAGAGGAAGATGGGAAGAATCTCTGCCATGGGGTATACAGCTTGCTCGGGTGACAGCGCCATGGCAGCGTGGAGGTTTTGCCAAGTAGGTAGGAAATATGCCGCTGACACCCTCCCATTCAAGCCACACGCACCCTTCATCAAGACACCCTTCCATTCTTTCCGTCAGCCTGGATTCTCATATGGCCTGTCGAGCAAAGCTGATACCCAGGCTTGCATCGGTGTCTATGAGACAACAGCAGAAGACCTCACAAAGTACAGGTACAACGTAGATACCCACCTGGGTCGAAACGAGCCTCTGGACCGCCTCGGAATACCTCAGCACATCTCCGTACGTTGCCGAGGACAAACATCTACATGATCATGGAGCTGACGTACCAGAGCTGGAGCCCGAAGATAAAGATGCTCTAAGCAAATCAGAAAATCGTTTCAGGGTCCAGTCCTCAATCGAAGCTAAGCTACCCGCTATGTATGGGCCCCCGTCTCTCCCAGACTCGTACCGCGCCTGCGGCTAATCACCACCAAGCCTTACATTAAATGACCTGCCATTGAAACCCGCAATTGATGATTATCATGGTACAGCTACAGGATTGGTAAACGCTGGAGTATCCTGCCAGCGTTCTGGCCACAGCCAGGCTGGTATACCCAACTTTCTAGGCACGTGTGCACATCCCGGCCCAAAAGAGGGCCCTTTCACAGCTGATAATTATCCTACCTTTCCATTGGCTGTTCCTTCACCGGGCTCAGTGGCGAGCCTTGGTGCATGGATGCATTAGTGCTGAGCTATAAATGGAGCTGACCACCTAGACATTTTTCGACCAGCCGCAAGCTGCAACGTGTGTCACTAAGCTTGCATACTCACATATGCATACGTACATTCTTCTCAATAGTTAGGTATCCCTGTGTTCTAGAATAATTCCACGTTGCAATGCAGTCAACCCTTATATAAAGATTAATCCTCATATCCAGAATGGCAAAGGGGTTCTGCCACCAAGTCAGGAGGGTTAGGCACTGACATGCCCCTCCTTCGATTTCCCGCACTTGCTAGCACTGGCACCAGGTTTACACTCATGTATTCCCGCCACTTCACGTCCCGCTATCACCCCTAGGACACGCAAAGGGCATGGACGAGCAAGATCATGGCTACTCCATTGAACCAACTTCAATTGCGTGCTGCGACACATGAAGATGCGAGCCGTATTGCGGAAATCCACATGGCAGCCTTTGGCCTCAACGCTATGCTCCATGCTCAATTCCCAACCCCCAGCATTCGTCAGGAGCTACAAAAGGCCATTGAGATCAAGGCCCTTGCCGATATCGACGACTCAAAGACGACTGTTCTTGTGGTAACAAGCTCCAATGGTGAGTGTTTCCCGCTGCTAAGGTGTCACGCTCTCGCAAACTTTGTGGGGGAACGGTCATTTCAACTTGAAAGTATACCCCCTTTCCCTTCATAGCCGAGCGCGAATCCAGAGTACTTTCCGTTGGACGCATTTCTAATCTCATTGTCTGATCAGAGAGTGAAAAAAATGCAGGCGTTGTTGTCGCATTCGCAAAGTGGTCGCACCCCGTTCACCCCAGCGAAGATTACGTCGAGCCACCCTGGGTTTGGCCAGAAGGCACCGACCTAGACACTCTGGCAGCTTGGACTGCCAAAGCTGCCGAGGTGGAGAACCGTTCCGTTGGAGATGCTCCTTGCTTTCGTACGTCCATACGAGCCATGCGCTGGTCATGAACTTCTCCCTTCCCAACTGCCTGTCTGTTTGAGCCTCTATGCTAACGGACGGGTGGCCAGGCCTCACTTTCATCGGCACCGATCCCGCCTACAGCCACCGTGGAGCCGGCCATCTATTGCTGCAGTGGGGCATAGAGCAGTGCAACGGGAGCGGCTTCCCTCTATATTTAGAGAGCACTGTAGAAGCAGCTCCATTCTACCAGAAAAACGGATTCACTGCCGAGGAAACAATATCCCTACCAATCAGCGTCGACGGAAATGCTGAGACGCAAATCTACGAAGAAATTGCGTTCACTTACGGGGTTTCCCTCCGAAACAAAGGAGAAGATGCTATCAAACCCAGCGAGAACGCCGGGGACGTGCCTGCTGTGTATTCAAATAGCCATGCCCTTGAAATTTGTTAATGAAAGGACTTTGATTATCCTCTGAAGGCCTCAAAGATATCATATACCCCGTCAGCATCTATTCGCAGCAGGTTTGGAAGGATGTACTCTGAGCATATCTCCGTCCAAATTGCATTAACGATTTTCCAAGTCAAGGGATGATGACCTACGCGCGTACTAGAGAGCAATCTAGTATTATGCCGTCTTGAGTCGTCTTCAGAAGCTACATGAACATAATGGCACTGATACAGAATACTAAAGAAAGCACACCAGAATTCTCCGAAATGAGATGTTTGACTTGCAAAGAGAAATACATTTTACATCGTCAGACAAGTTCATTATCATTCGAAGCATTTCAATAAGTCAAAACTGAATAGCAATATGAGAGGGAGATAACAGCACAACAAACTCAGAGCAATGCCTCAAAGACAGTCCACGAGAAAGCATCCATTGATACCAGGACACGACGAAGTGTGTCAACCATCGGCGCTCAACGATAGACTCAAGAACGTATGTCTGGTTTACAATCCAGTCACAATTCAGTTGATTAGCTACAGCGTGTGCCTTACAGACTCACTATATGATCATTTCATTTTCTCATAGCCGCGATATGTGACAGGTTCTTCTGAGACTCAATAAAGAGTTTGATGGTTTTCCGAGCCTGTGTTCTTTGCTCAAACACGTGAGCGATACCAGTCAGACTTTCCTCGCTAAATGGTTCTCCTGAAAACCCAATACCGAAAGGCAGGTTCGGCGCCAGGACGTCCAAATTGCCGAAATCATCTTTAATAACAGGCGAATCGTCTGGGCATCGTCCGAATGGGATTGTCACGACAGGTGTACCTAAAATCGCTGCAAGGTTTAGGACGAACCGAGTCAGTCGGCAGCACGATTGCGTCGGGCAAGTAGTTATTTATTGCGCCCAAGTAGCCTAACGAGCCAGCAAGGTACCGGTTACGGGAGTAGATATCCCAGAAGTCGGAATCTATATTCCGCAGCCCACTCTCCAGGATCCCATCCCAAACTCTCCGTGTTGTGGTCGGAATAGCCTTCGCGTGTGTCAGCCTGGGTCCATTCTCGAACTTTAAGAACCGTCGAAATGTTGTGAGAGTTGAAGACTAGTCCGGAAAAATAACACTCGAGGTTAACAAGAAAATCTGCACCCAAGACCTGGCGAGTGAGACTTCGGATATGAGGCCAGGAGAAGGGCAGAATCATGTCATCCACCATCTCTGCACCCGCAGACCCCAAGATTTCCACCGCGGAGTCGAGAGCCGAGATTGAATGGTTAAAGTGGCGGAACAAGGGCGTCTCGATAAAGGGAATGGCTGAGGTATAGGTGTCGTGAGATCTGGTCCGACTATAGCAGCGAGGAGGTGGGCGGCGTCTTTGATTGTGCGAGCCATCGGACCAACCGTGTCTTGGTGTTCAGAGAGGGGCAACACGACATGTCGCGACGTTAGACCGACAGTGGGCTTGATTCCGACCAGACTATTCATATCGCAAGGCATTGTTATGGAACCGAACGTCTCCGTCGCTAACGATGCCCACGCAAGACCCATGGAGGACGCAACACCGCTACCGGAGGACGACTCCTCGGGGTCCTGATTCGGGTAGTATGCCCCGATGGTCTGCCCTCCACGAGGAGACCATCCGGCACTGGCATTGCCGCTTCGACATGTGGCCCATTCAGCCATGTTTGTCTTTTCTGAGAATGATGGCGTCGGAGTCGCGTAGTTTGGCAGCCACCGTACTGTCGCTGGAGGCTCTTGCCGCGACCAAGGCGAAGGACCGAGCTGTATTATTCATCTTGTCTGCAGTAGCAATGTTGTCCTTGAGCAGCACGGGAATGCCATGGAGCGGACCAAGTAACGGACCTCCTTGCTGCCTGATGCCGTCGAGGGTAGCCGCTACAGAGATCGCATCGGGATTGATTACTGCGACTGCTCGAATGTTACCCTTAACCTCCTCGATCCTTGCGATGTAGGCGTTTACCAGGTCGACGCTGGTAAAGAGGCCAGCGTTCAGGCCTGAGTTGAGATCATCGAGTTTCGCGTCTAGAAGCGGCGGGAAAATATTGATCGCAGGGAATCCGCAATGATGCTCCAAATCCCAAAGAAACAAAGGGCGCTCAGTGCGATGTTGTGAGATCAGCATATTTACGACCAGACAGAGGCCGCGGAGAGCCGTTCTCCTATAGTCAGCGGATGACTTGTAAGTGGCGCAGTCGCAGCCGGAAAATACAAGGGAAATCCTATGAGGGGCCGAAAGACTTGAAATATTGTTAGCAACACGATACCCACGGGAATGAGACCCTGTTCGGAGCCTGCAGCTATCGAGCTGGCTAGTTGTGGGATAATTGGTGCATTCGTCATTCACCTCCAATCATTTATAAGGCGAGAAAGTACCAAAAAGGCTCCTGCTGATCTGGACATGCGTTTTTTCATCTTCTTCTTTATAGCTATCGTGATGCCTTCAGCATCGCCCGTTCCCACTGCGGCACGTGACTAATATTAGCTCCGGAATAACCCTTTTCTAGGGGTTATTCCTCTGACTGTAGTTATAAGCAACTACGTTATAGCTACTCTTATTATAATAAAATAAGCTCTTTAATAACTATAAATATAGCCTTATAGGACGTTTCTTAATAGTTATAAACCTAGCTCTAACTAGACCTCTAACTTATTATTTTAAAATAAGCTTTTATTACTAAAAGTATTATTAAAACTTCCTCTCTCTTCTTCCTTCTTTGCTCTTTAATATATACTATCCTCTATTATTCTAAACCCTCTATTCTTAAATAATTATAATATCTTCTACTAATATTATAATAATATTATATTACTTAACTATATATAGGGATTTTATTACTTAGTATATTATAATCTAAATAGAAGCTTAAGTAGCTAGAGCTTAGAGGTATCTTAACTTAGATAATTTAAGGGGACTTTTATGCCTAGGTAAGACCTTATTAGAAACCTTAACTCTTAATATATATGTTACTAAGTAAAACTAGGATATTAATACTTAATACTTATAAGAAAAGAGTGCTTATAATTAATATATTACTTTACTGTAAGGGATTAGGATTACGGCGCCGAGCCTCCGCCGAGGTGTACCCGCATTAGTCAGCCGAGCCGAGCCGAGCCCTAAAAAGGGGCTCCGCGCGCATAAGTAGCTAGAAGGGCCAACTTATCTTCTATAATACAACTACCCCCTACGTTACTACTGCTCTTTCCTTCCCCGGCCCGGCCTTTTGTAGGCTATAACCCTCACAATTAGACAAGTTCTACCCAATCATACGGGCGGCCAGCTCCGGAATGAGCGGCAGTATGAGATTAGGCCTCCGCCGAGGCGTCGCTAGCGCCTCCGCGCCCGATGAGCTAAGTGAAAATTTTGCTTCCGAAACCCCTCCGGTAACAACCACGGGCCCCGACGCAGCCCTCATCGCCGAACTTATCGCGACCGTTCGGCGCCAAGCCGACTAGAACGACGCGCTTATTCGGGCCCTATCCGCGCGCCCTACGCCGGTCTCCGAGACCTCCGAGACCCCGGCCCGCGAATATGAACGCCCTCCGGCGTACCCTTGCGGAACCCTCGCTAAAGACGGTACGCTAGCCCAAATCCGCAACTAGCTAATAGCGATAGAAGATAGCAATACCCTCCGGATACGTAGCAGCTGCGCGCCGTAGCCACCGCCGAGCTAGCCCTAAAGAGGGCTCGTTTTAACCGCAGCAGCCCCGATGCCCCGGGCGGCCCCCGCGAGAGGTATACGGATCGCAGAGGACGGCGTTTTCGAGCCGTATATATCGGAGGATGAGTAAACTGCCGCCGAGTCCTCGGGGATCGGTAGGCAAAGCCCGCCGGCTGCAGGGAAAAGCCCGAAGCCGGGCGGAAGCCGCGGTAACTAGGTGAAAGACCCGAAGGCCCGGAGACCGCACTACAGAGGGTTCGAATCCCCGCGTAGGCGTAT
>JAOQIF010000771.1:0-42425 GCA_026260285.1 Colletotrichum sansevieriae | reverse complement strand
TACTTAATACTATATAAATTATATTATAAGTTAAACCTCTCCTTTATTATACCTATTCTTTATACTAATTATATTTAGATATTATCTATAAGAATAAAAAACGCCTAAAAGGCTACTAATACTAAGAAGGCTAGCAAGAAGTCTAGCAAGAAGGCTAGCAAAGTACCTAAAGCAAGGAAGACTATAGGTAGTAAATTAGCCCCTAGTAAGTCTATCTAGGCTAGAGCTATTAAGAAGAAGCATCGCTAGCGCCCTAGTAATAAGTTAAGATTAATATAAAAGATAACTATAAATTAACCCTTTCTAGCTAAAGCCCTCTATAAAATTCGCATATACTAGAAGTCTACTAATCTTCTTATCTGCAAGCTCCCCTTCTAGCGCCTTATATATAAAATCTACTAGAACTAGGGAAACTAGGATCTTTGCTTCTAAGCCTTAGCTATCTATGCTCTTTAAGAATCTACCGAGTCTCTTCTTACTAGTATCTTTAAGAGTATATACCCCGATTTGTTACTTATATATTAAACTAATAAATCTAGTAGTTAACCTTGCTATAATTTACGCTAAGCGTATTACTATTATACCTAAAGACCTCTACTTAGTCCAGGCAATCCTAAAGGCGGGCAGGAACTGCAGTAGCGATTAGTTCTAGATATAGATATCTATAGAATTAAAGAATTGAGTTAATTACTATAAAAGATGCTTATAATAAGTTATATAAAACCCCTTACTTATAGGTACCTATATTAGCTATGACCCAAACCCATATAACCTATAGGTACCTATATTAGCTATGACCCAAACCCACATAACCCATGGGTACCTATAGGTAACTTCTAACATTCTGGGTAGTACCCGTTACTACCCAACCCATACCGCGGGTACCCATGGGTACCCGCGGGCTGGGTAATTTGCATCTCTACCCCTCACATTAAGCACCTTATTATCGCCTAGTGCCTACCCTCCGGATAGTAAGTTAGTTGAATTATTATAGAAAGTCCTATAGGAGCGAGTCTTTAGCTTCCTCGATCTCTATATCCTCAGGGGTATAATTAGGTCTTTACGAGAGGCTATTAGCTAGGTTATAGCAACCTAGCTAATACTTAATTTCAAAGTCGAATATTAATAGGTCCTATAGTAGCTATGCCTAATAGCTATTAAGCGTCTTCTTATTAGCGAGGTACTAGTAACCTAAGTAGTTAGTAATAAACTAGATATAGTGCTGAGAGTAAAGCAAATAATGCCGCTACCTCACTGCTACCTCCCTAATAGCTAGTAGCTCTGCTTCTAGCGTACTATACTATAGTTATACCCCCTTAAGCTTCTAAGATATAAACGCTACTAGTCTCTATATATCGCCCTCTAGCTAGCTTAATATCGCCCCTATTATAAAGTCTAATATATCGGTTTTAATACGAATTAGGAGCATAGGGTCGAAGTATTATAAAATAGATACCTCTATAAATAAAGCGCGGAGCTAATAGAAGGTAACTAGTACCTTACTAGTTATAACTAGTTATCCTTTAGCTATATTAGCAAGTCGGTTAGTAAGCAGGCTATAGATTCTGGAGTAATTCTTAATAAATCTCCTATAAAACCCTATAAATCTTAGAAATTGCTGAATTTATTATATCGTAGTAGGTACTAGCTACTTAGCTATTACCTAGACCCTCTCCTATTCTATAGTAATACTATCTACTAAAACCACGAACCTAAGAAAGTCGATCTATTCCTTATAGAATTCGTACTTATCAGGGTTTGCATAGAGGCTATTAGCTCCTAACTAGGTGAGTACTTACCTTACTGCCTCTATATAAGAGTTTATATTATTAGTAAATATTAAGATATTATCTAAATATATAATATAAATAACGTTAACTAGGCTTATAAGTAACTTGTTAATAAATATCTAGAAGGTAGCAAGTGCGTTAATAAGCCTAAATAGCATAATATAATATTTATAATAACTATATTATATATAGAATGCTATCTTCTACTCGTCTCCCTCTTAGATCCTCACCTAGTAGTAGGCGTCTTTAAGGTCGAGCTTAGTAAAGTACTTTGCTTAGGAGAGCTGATCGAGGATTTTATTAATTAAGGGGAGAGGGGTATAGTTCTTAGTAGTTACCTAGTTAAGTCCCTAGTAATCTATATATAGCTTTAACTTATCCCCTTTCTTTAGGATAAATAGGATTAGCACCCCTGCTAGACTTATTAATAAGCGAATCTATCCCTTCTATAGGGCCTTATAGATATAATCCCTCAACTCCTCTAACTCCTTCTTAGCTAGTAGGTAGATCGGTCTAAATAGGGGCTCGGTCCTAGGCTCTAGGTTAATAGGGTAGCTCCTAGTAATCCTAAACTCCGGTATAGTTCCTACTAGGTTAATATTAAATACTTTTTCAAAATCCTAGTACTCTAATAGGATCTTTAGTTTAATATCCTTAGTATCCTCAGGTTCTTAGTTATCCTCCTAGTAAGTAGTAGTTAATATCTAGTTAATCTATAGTATACTTATAAGTACTATTCTTACTTCATTTTTAATATACCTAAGTTCTTTCCTAGTTATAATAGGGCGAATACTCTTCTTATATAGGGGAAAGGTCTAGCCTAACTCCCTCTAATTAATATTAGGGCACTCTAATATATACTAAGGGATCCCTAGGATAGTATTATAGCTATTACTATTACTAATCCTAAAGTTATATAAAACTATCCGCTAGATACCTATATTATTAGTTATTTAGGTTACTAACTTCCGTATGCTATAGTTAGGTCCCTTGGATACCTATATTCCCCTTATAGGTTCTAAGTTATTAGCTTCTAGTTAGGTATTAGTTATAACCCTCTAGTTTATAATATTCTTATTAGCTCTATAATCGATAAGTATAGTACTAGTCTTCTAGCTACTTGCAACCCGGACCTATATTATTATTTCGAAGCGACGTAGCTAGTTACTATTATACTAAACTATCTATATAGTCACCCGGCTCTCCTCTAGTTATTCGCTAGGGTATAGTTTACCTTTATAGTAGGTATAGCTGCATTTCTTATAGTATAGGCACCTTAGTGAGATATAGCCTTTCCTATTATAACTATAATAGATAGTTTCCCTCCTAGTATCCTATAATAAGTCCTTAGTAGGCCCCTAGTAAGCACTAGTATAGCTGCGGTCCCCCCTTATAGGCTTAGTCCGTTCCTCTAGATTAGTAGCTTAGCCCTCTAGTTATTATTCCTTATAGTTAGTCCTCTAGTCCCTTACTAGTAGCCTATATACTTATATATTAATTATAAGTTTAGCGTTCCTAGCCCTTGCGTTAAGTTCGAGCTGCGATTTTAGTAATCTATTTACTATAATATAGTATTAGAGCTTAGGGTCTAACCTAGCTACTATATTAGCTACCCGGATCTGCTCTAGTTATTAGTAGGAGCTCTCCGCCTTAATCCCTTTATAGTAATTAATAAAGCTCTAGTATAACTATCCTAGTTATTAGTAGGCTTATTTAAGCTAAGTTTATATACTAAGGATCCTAGACCCCTTATTAGCTATGCTATTAGTTAACTAGTCCTCTATTATTATCTAAGTAATATTCTTTGCTTTATTATTATATCTAATAGAAAGGTATAAGGTCTATTACTTTACTACTAATCCTCCTAGGCACCTAGTAGTATATAGCACCTTCTTAAGGTCTGAGGTAATCTTATTTATTTCGAATTGCATATCGAGGTTAAATATAAATTAGTTATAGTTAGTCTAGGTGCCCCCTTTATACCTAAGTATCGGGAGGTGCTTCTCCTAAAGTTCTAACTAATACTTCTTCGCCTCGGGGTTACTACTAATAACTACTTAGTAAGTAATAGGGTTATCTATTAGGATTAATAGTTAGCTAGCCTTTAAGGCCTTAAGATATTCTTATTTACGCTTTATTTAACTCTTCTTTTCTTCCTCTTTAATAAGACGATCTAATTTAGCCTCTATTAATTAATTAACTAGTTCTTAACTAGTATTCTCTTTATTATTCTAGTTAATAGGTATCTTATCCTAAGTTTAGCTATTTAGTAGCTCCTATCTAGCGGGGGATCCTACCTCCCTAGTAGACCTATAAGTAGGTATTATTATTATATATAGTACTACTCTAACGGTTTATACCCCTATTAGTATAGGTAAGAGAGAAAAACGTATTATAAATAGGGTATAGTATAGAGTAAAAGAGTTAGTATAGATAAGTATAAAGTTATAATATTTATTCTTCTCTAGCTCTCTAGTCTACTATATAAGGGTATATAAGGGCTAGAGGACTTATCTAGGGAGCTACCTAGTACCCCCTATCTATAGACTTCCCTAGGATAGCCTATTACCCGGGGCGCTACTAGTATTCCCCTTCTATAGGCTCCTAGCATAGCTTATTATCCGAGGCGCTACCTAGTATCCTCCTTCTACGGACTCCTATAGGGTAGTCTGATAAGTCCTTTTCCCTATGATCTCATCCAGGCTCGTGACACCCTCATACCAGTCCATCGCAAACATGTGGGAGGTGCGGGAAAGTCATCAGCAGCTGGAATTAGATTTTTCAACACTTAAATAATCGAACACACGCAAATTAGAGCCGCAGGGTTTAGGCAGAGATTTCAAATAGCGGGAGTGCGGATTACTTTGGCGTAACTGATTACCTGTGGTCTTCACTTCATGACCGAGTTCATTGAAACATAATCATGTGCGGTGTTGCGCGAATCGGAGGAAACCTTTCACCAAGCGCTTAAGGACTGTGATTGACGTTGAACTTCAATTCCCCAAAGAAATAAAGGCTGCCATGGTTTGAGAACTTCACGTCTGTTCCGAGCCGGTCCTGACTTTCATCCGCCGCGCGTCTGCACCTCAAAATCCTCCACCTCGCATCATTTTCATGTACTGGGTTTCTTCGCCGGCGCCTCCTGCAAAACCTGAATCCTCAGTAAAGTGTCCAGCGTCACCCCTCATGATTCTCATGTAGTGAGAATCACCCGAGGCTTCTCCAGTGGGCTTCTGTGCGCCTCCAGATCCTGCCTCTGCTCTACCACCTTGGGATTTCCCCATCCCGCCTATCCCACCCATACCCCCCAGCCCCCCCAAGTCACCCTTGACATAATCATTGCCTCCCTTTAGAAATCTGGACAGATGATCGTCGGAAGCACCTCCTGTTGGCCTTTGCATGCCCCCTGACCCAGCTCCAGCGCTGCCGTCTCCAAATCTCATCTCGCCTTCGGTCGGTTCTCTAATGTGTCCAGTGTCGCCCCTCATGATTTTGGAGAGATGAGAGTCGTCCGCAGCGTCTCTCCCTGCCTTTCTGATGTCCTCTGCAGATCTGTCCGAGTCTCCCATGATACCTTTGACGTATCCAGAGCCACCGTTGAAAAGCCTTGACAAGTGAGAGTCCCCGCTGGCTTCTCCCGGTGGAAGTGGTCGACCATCTGGCTGCGTCTGGCCGCTGCCGCCTGGGAACTTCATATCAGGGCCGCCTGGAAGATTCCCCAGGTTGAAGTCGAACTTCCAGTCACCACCAGAACCCGGACCACCAACGCCGCCCTCTGAGGTCCAGCCCCATTCTCCGCGACCGCCTCCGGCATTCCGATCACCGCTTCCTACTTGGGAACCGCCTTCCATTCCATTTCCAGCTTGAGAGTCGCCTTGAGAGGATGGGATGCCTCCTTGGAAGGATGGGATGTCCCCTTGAAAAGACGGGATATCCCCGTGGAAGGACGGAATGCCTCCTTGGGAAGCGGCATCGTCATCCTCAACCCACTTCCGACCACGTCTTCGATCGGGAATCTCTTCTTCGAAATCAACCCATTTGCCACCTTTTCTACCGCCAGCTCCGCCCTCCGCTGCATCGGGCACTCCTGCACCGCCCGATCCGCGATCAGCGTAGCCAGCCTCGCCCTTGGTATACGGCGGCCCGACAGGAGGTTCCATAGAATCAGCTGTTCCGACACTAGGCTCAGTTCCGCCAGACTCGTTCTTGGCAATTGTGGCAGGATCGGGTACTCGACCGTCCGGAACTGGAATTCTTCCCGTGTTCCGGGACTTCGTTTCTGTATCCGGGGATGGAGAGATATCGGGCTGTTGTGTGCCAGGCCGATTGATATCGTCCTTGCTAGCCCCCGCATCCCCTGTTGATGGCTTCATTGTGTCGTTGTTAGCGACTTGATCGCCAGCAGGCTGACCGGCCTGCGTATCACTTGGTGGTCCATTGTTGATGTCTTCCCTGGATGCAGGCTTTCCGGTCAAAGGCGTCTGAGATTTGCTCTTGGAGTCGCCGGCTGATTTGCGTGGACCACCCGACCCAAAGAGTGATTGCGCCTCGGTCGAGCAGAACTTGTACTCAATGCACGGCGCAGTCACCAACTTGCAGTGTCCATCCTCAAATATCTCGCCCTCCTCGCACTCCGGTTGGACCTTGTCGACGCAATCCCCGGTGGCGGCACTGTAGACGTAGCCCGCAGGACAAGTGGGCTTTTTGACAGCAACGCAGCTCTTTCCGTTGAAAACAAAATTCGTGTCGCACTTGGGATCGCTGCTGGACACACAATGGCCGTTCTCAAAGTAGGTATTCTCGGGACAATCGGGTGCAACTCCTACGCAGCCAGTGCCGTTGAAGAATTGATTGTCTCCACAACTGGGCGGCGTCGACGAGACGCATTTCCCTTCTTTGAGAACGTAGCCGGGCTTGCACGATTCCTTCTCGACAGAGACGCAGGTTCCCTTGACCATACTCTTGCCTGCTGGGCACTTGGGTCCCTCTGCCGATCGGCACCCGTCGTCGGTGAGGATGAACCCAGCTTGGCATGTAGGTCGGCCGTGGACGCAACGACCATCTCGATAGACTGCTGGCGGTGTGCAAGTGGCCTGAACAGTCGTGATGCATTGCCCTTCCTGGTTGAGCACCGAACCAGAGGGACAGACCGGGGCATCTCTGACGGATAAACACCCGACACCGTCAAAGGCAGTGCCCTCAGGGCAGGAGGGCTTGCTGCCGATGACGCAGGCGCCATCGTGGAGCACTCCTCTTGCACACTCTGGTGTCCGGTTGAGGTTGCACTGTTTCCCGTCCCACTCCGCAGACGCGCCGTCACACGTAGGACTGGCGTAGCTGACACACTTGTCGCCCTCGAGAATTGTCTGGCCAGGGCACTTGGGACTCTCTCGGACAATACATTTTGATTCGTGATATACGTATCCCTCGGGGCAATCGGGAACTTCCAAGGTGGACACGCAGACACTGCCCTCTGGGTAGGAGTCCTTGGGGCATTCTCGAAGTGCTCGCTTCACGCACTGATCTGCCTCAAGCACTGAGCCGCTCGGACACGAAGGATGAGGGTTGGAATACTTGATACACTCTCCATCTTTGTATGAAGTACCAGGTGGGCAATCCTCGGTGTCCGTCGTGGTCTTGCAAGTTTCTCCCGAAAGAGTGGTCCCGTCTGGACAGCAGCGAGAAGTTCCCGAGGCTCGGTCTACAAAGATCTTTGTCTCA
The DNA here is from genome assembly GCA_026260285.1 of Colletotrichum sansevieriae. Taxonomy (NCBI): domain Eukaryota; kingdom Fungi; phylum Ascomycota; class Sordariomycetes; order Glomerellales; family Glomerellaceae; genus Colletotrichum; species Colletotrichum sansevieriae. Next base: position 34,914 of record JAOQIF010000771.1, on the reverse strand, counting down.
GGGGGACATCTAGTCACCGCGTGGTCGAGTCAGCTTCTATGGTCTATGTTCATTTTCGAACGGTAGATATTGGAGCAATGTAAATCTAGATTAATGGATGATGAAATGAAGCAGACTTTCATCACTTACTTGGCTTCGCTGACGTCTACGCATGACTGTTCTTGAAGAGTTGTTCCAGTAGGACATTGGGGTCTGCTGCTCACCGTGCAGGATCCGCGTTCAGAATCAAAAGTCGAGTTGCCGCTTTGGCACTGCAAATGTTGGTCAGCACTAAGTTTCTTAACCCCCCTGAGGGTTCATATTGGTGTTCATACCTTCGGTCCCTCGGAAGAAGTGCATTGACCGAACTCAAGGTTTGTTCCCTTAGGACATTGAGGGGACTTTTCCGAGATACACTGCCGACTCGAGGTCACGTAGCGAGCTCCTGCTGGGCACTGAGGGTCCCTCTTGGAGATGCACGAAGCGCCCTCGACTTTGGAACCGTCGGGACAGTACGGACCCTCGGCCGTGACACAATTGCCTCCATGGATGATCTCGCCGTCAGGACACTGAGGCTTCTTCAAGGATTCGCAAATGGCACCACGGAGCTTGAATCCCTCGGCGCAGGTGGGGGCACGCTCGTGGACACACTGTTTGCCAACGAGGACGGTGCCGTGGTCACAGGCAGGTGGCTTACGAGAGATGCACTGGCCGTCGCTGTACTCGTAGCCGTTGCCGCATTCCGGAGGAGTGTTGTGAAGGCAGTTCTTGCCCTTACGGTAAGTTCCTGGAGGACAGGTCGGCCCTTTGACGACACAGCTCTTGCCGTCGAAATCAGTACCGATAGGACAGCATTTCATCCGGCCAGAGTTAGGGTCAGTTGCAGGTATGATGCTGTCCAAGTTGTGCTGGATGGCTGAATCAGGGGATCCCAAAGAGAATGGACCGCCAAAGATCTGAGTTGACAGCTTGGCTATACCGCAACTGAAGAAAAGCCAAGGAGGCGCCAAATTCATGAGACGCATCTTTGAATAAGAACTGAGCCGAGAGTGCAAAAAAGCAGCAACAAGATGAAGAATGAGTTGCCAACGAAGGCTGTTGAGTGATACTTGAAGCACCGACAGTCACTCGCCCACTATACATTTATATCCTGAGGGAGTGGTTTTCTCTGTATAGTTAATTGGGTTGTGATGACGTGCCTAAATTCGAACATCCCAGTCGGTCGAAAGTCAAGCGACACAAGATGGTTCACAAACGTGATTGTGCTCATTCACTTTCACCAACAGTCAATCCGATCGATTCCTCCCAGCCACCACATTAAATTGCCGCCCGGGAGCTCACCTTGTGCACGAGTCTTGATCAACAAGTATCACGCCATTTACTTCAACGCGGCCTCCAGGCCGCCGTAGTACAAACGTCGATAGCCGTTTTGGAACTTCAATTGACGAATCATGAGCCGTTCTAGCAGGGGAGCAGCCCTGTGTCGGGTTTGGACAGAGTCCGAGCCCAATATCCTCAGCGCTTTCCTCAACGTAGATCCAATCAAGAGTCGAAATGCCAGTGTTGAAAAAATGGTGTAATGTTTGTAGCACGTAGTGTGAAGCTTAGGGTGTGATAAATGCAAAGCAACGACGAGCTGTCGTCGGACATTCGCCGGACAGGTGTAACATGCATCGAATACCTGACTTCCGTATCCCTGAATCGAACGCAGCTGCGTATCATCTCTTGGGCTTCGCCGTAGCATAATGCCGCGACAAGGGTAGAATTATGTCTTTTTACTTGCGCCGGAAGCTTACGTAGTTGTGTGATGAATAACGATGACCGTAATGTATGTGTTGCCTCAATCTGCTGGCCTACGAGACACGGTGCAAGTATACGGCTCTCCCCAGTGGCACGGCATTCAACCCCATTCACGTGTGACATTCTTGGCTGTTATGGTAACGCCGTATCGCCCTTGCGGCATCTTTTCTCTACGGTCGATCGAGGATACGTCTTTGGATGTTGACAGTTGAGACTTTATATAAGAGCGTAAGAGCGACCTTGGAAAACATAAATTCAGCGATCCCCAAACACAAGCAACCCAACTTTAAGAGCAGTAGAATCAAACTCGATCTGTAAAAGCTCATCTTACTATTCCACTATTTCGAATCACCATTGCTGACCAGATTACACAGAGCCGAAGATGAAGATCTCCCTTGCGTCAATCACCACTTTCCTCGTCGCTGCTGTTGCTGGTGCACAGAAGCCGGTGAGCGCAGACGAGCAGCGGGGTTGGTACGGATGCACCGCCGCTCTTCTCGACAAGTTCGAGAAGGGAAACGACGGTTCCCGTGCTGCTTGTGACTTGTGGAGTTGCTTACACCTCATGTCTACTCGTTACCAGCGCGGCGGTGGCATCACGACACTCTCCAGTGCACTCGATCCCATTTGCTGGGGCACCAACCTCGGTAGCAACATACTTCCGAAATGGGACTTCCTCCAGGTATGAAGCTCTGTTAGATCAAAATGCACTTTACTGACTAGAGCGCAGCATCTTTGATCGAGGATGGCAAGACAACCCCAGGGTTGCCACAGCACCACGATGAGCACCAAGTAACGCTGGCAAGCAATGTCAAAGATGGGAAGCTCATTGTTCTCGTAGACACATCCGGTCTCATCATTCGTTGGTAATAAAATACATCATCTGATTTACATCAACCTGATGTTACATGCTTATATCGGCTATCTGGATAACGATCGTTTTGTGTCAGTTGCTTGTTCATTGTAGACTGTGATCAAGCACCATCAGAAGAAGCCCAAGTTTGGGGAGTGAGTGATTATGTCTGCGACAATATGAAGATTAAATGTCGAATCTTGGTACGCATCGAACTACCGTCATAGACGAGAAAAGATTATGCGCAAAGCCTGGACTGTGAAGCTAGTCTGCTCGGCCCGTGATGCTGCGTCGAAATAAAGGTCAGGAAGCATAGCACTCTTCAACCACATCCATAAATCACAGCTACCTATGATTAAGACTGGGTATAGATGATAATTAAAGACACATAACTATGCCCTCACCCAGTAACACACTCATTTCGCGGGATACTTCTTATCTTCTTCTCTTATCCCAATATCACAAGCCAGGATGAAATCAAGGGAAAAGGTGTCAAATTCGCAAAAGATGTGCGCCCGCTTATTATTGCGAATCTGTCCCTTACTATATGCTAAGTACGCTAATTTAATAGGTATAGAGTGTAAAATAACTAATATATTAATATATAGCTTTCTAAAATCTCTATATATAGATCCTAGTAGGATTTATACTTAAAACTAGCTAAAAGAGATATCGTCTAATTTAGCTAGATTTACTACTACTTTTTTATATATTATGCCTTATTATATATATCTAGGGGTTAATTTAATAAGAAAGTCTATAATACTTAAGTAAGTAAAATAATTATATAGTAGCTAGAGGCCTCTTTAAGCGGATAATAAGCCCTTATATATATATAAAAGCTATAATTAGACTAATAATATTATAAGATAGAGAGTAGAGTATATAATATTATTAATTCAACTTATTCTATATATAGCGAAACTTTACTGATAGAAGGTCTCTTCTTAGAGCTAGTTATAGCTAGCGCTCTCTAGCATATTAATATTTTAGATTCTAACTAATAGGATAGCTTTAATCCTATATCTAACTAAGAATTATACCTATATATTACTTACTAAATTCTATAATATTACGACCCGTTAGAAGCGTACGGACTAGGGTAGCCCCGTAGGCACTACAAGCGCCTAGAAGACCTTTATATATAGGATAATATAGGAATATCGAGCCTTACCTAGTATAGAAGAACTATAATATAAGTTATATAATAATAAGATAAGAAATAATTAGTAAAATATAGAAAGGAATAATTAGTAAGTAATTAGTTAGTATTACTAACTAATTATAATTACTATTAGAAAGAGGTAATTACTTAAGATAAGGAAAGAAGGATATCTAGGACTTATATATAGGATAGATTTAAGCCTAACTTAAGAATAGACTCCTATAGCCCTTTAGTAATTAACTTCATAATTATCCTTAGGATACTCTTAGCTTATTTCATATTATATATTACTCTTAAAAGGATTATAACTAATCCCTATAGTTTTAGCTCCTAATCTAACTTAGTATTATAGACTAGTAAGATAATATTATTATTATATATTATCCCTTAGCTTCTATTAATAGAAACTATAATATTAAATAGCTAATTATAATACTTTAATTACTCCTATTTAATAAGTTAACTTTTAATACTTTTTAATAGTATTATAATAATATATCCTCTTATGCCTTAATTACTAACCCTATACCTAGTTCCTCCTCTAGCTTAGAATAATAGCTTACTAGGGGTATAGATTAAGAACTTAAAGATATTGAAATAAGAGATAATAACTCTAATAATAAAGATAATACCTATAAGTAGCTTTAGAGAGTTAACTAAGATTTTAGGAAAATATAATCCTTAAATAATAATAATATTAATTTAATCAAGGAACCTTAATAAGCTTTTTAAAACTCCTAAGCTTAGACTATTAACTTTAAATACTAGAACTAAATACTTTAGAATAAAGTTAATACCTAGCTTATTATTATTAATAGATATAAGAAACCTAAGCTTAACTTACTTACTTTATTTAATAATACCCTAGGATAGCTTAAAGGATTCCTAATCTACGTTAAGAACTATTAGGATTTCTATTATAATAATTTTGATAGTAAAGTTAAGAAGGTTAAATATATTTTAACCTTTCTTAAAGGATAAGCTCTTTAGTAGTTTAAACCCTTTCTTAAAGAATATCTAAATAAGGAAATACTAGATAAATATTCTATAAAAAGTATGAGATATTTTTAATAGCTTCTAAGGATTTAGATATGCCTTAAAATCCTTACTCTAGGACCTAGATAAAAAATAATAAGTAAAACAAGACTTACTTCGCCTTAAATAGACTAAGTTAGCTAAAGACTATGCTATAGAACTCTAATATATTTCTATATAACTCGACTTAACTCATAAAAGTAAGATCTTTATATTCTATACTAACCTTAAGGATAAAGTTAAAGATAAAATTAGTAAGATTAATAAATTTAATAACTTCTTTTAGTATATAGAACTTATAATCAAGATTAATAACTACTTATATAAACGATATAAGAAAAAGGGAGAATAATAACCTATTCCTAACTAAGGATAAAAGCTCTAGTAGTAACTGTATAATTAGTATTAGAATAGTAATAATTAACGAATAAACTACTTATAGTATAACCCTAAGGTAGCTTAGTATATTACTACTTATAGATATTATAGCGGACCTATAGATCTTAGTATAGCTACTAAAGGTATCAAGAAGAGCTTTAAATGCTTTAACTATAACTAAATAAAGTATATTATACATAACTACTTATAGCCTAAGAAGAGATAATTCACACCTATCTTAGAACGAATATAATAAATTAGTATAGCGAGTAAGTATATTCTATACTAATAACTTAGTTAGACTATATATTATAATAATAACTATATAACGTATTCGGAATTTAAAGAATAAGTGGGATAGTACCTAAGGAACCCTCGCTACTTAGGATATAATACTATGGGAATAATAAAACCTATACTAATAAAGATTATTATAATAAGATATTATAGTAATACTAAGCTTAGATATAAAGCTACTAAATAACTCAATAAGATACTATAAGTCTATAAAACCTAGGATAACTAAGTAGCGCTATATTTAAAAAGCTCTCCTAGCGCATAGGCCTATTATAGAGGGATTATAGAGTAGAGCGTAGAGGAGAGGAGTATAGCAGACTTTAGCATCGTTTATATATTATTATTATTAGTACCTTAATAATCCTATACCTCGTTTTTAAATATTTCTTAGTAAATTCGTATCTAATTTAAATGATCTCTTTTATGTTGTATCATAAATCACTTTTATATCTTTTAAGTATATTTCTAATATTCTTGCCTATTTATAGGTAGAGTTATATTATTTATTATCCTTCCTAGTTCCTACCGGTTCTAGCCCTTTCTAGTATCTAATAAATAACTTCTTTATAGAGAGCGAGAGTCTAATATTAGCAAAGAGTTTAAGGATTATATCGAGGTATTTAAGGTAAGTCTTAAGATCCTTCGAAGTAATAATGATATTATTAATAAATATATAGGTATATTCCTTATAAGGTTATAAAAGTTAATCTATAACGCGTTAAGTATAAGTAAGCGATCCTATAAGTACTACCTTTAAGGATCTTTATCTATAATAGCTAACTATAGTAAATCGATCTCGATATTCCTTCTTAATAAGGAATTAATAGAAGAAGAATTAAGTATTAACTATAGTCATCTAAAGTTTACTGCAAAGGCGTTTAATAGTATCCTACTATAGTAGTATAAGGTATATATCCGGGATCGTAGCCTTATTAAGGGTATATAAGTCTATAACTATTTAACCTTTTTGTTTATTATTTATAATTCGCTATATTATAAAGACTAGGGCTCTAAATAATATAGGTCTAGAGTTACCCTATGCTATATGATATTAAGCGTAAAGCTGATCTAGGGTTTTATTAATAAGTTTATTATCTTCTTTACTAATAGGGTAAGGTCGTTATTTAATATTTATATTTTACTACCCTTTAATAAGTTTAACCTTAAGGTATTAATCTTTAGAAAGGTTGATTAGGCCTTAGTGTTTCTAGATAGTAGGGTAATATAATATAACCTCTTTAAGGTATTAAACGGCTTTAGTATCTTAGTTATAGATATATATACCTTCTTTAGTAATAACTACTAGTAAGCTTTTAGGCTTAGTTATACCTATCTTATTATTTAGGTTAATATTTCTTTTATAGATATCTCTCTAATTTAGTATTAAGTTATCCTTAGTTATACCTTAGTCTACTAGTATTTCCTTACTAGTTAGGTTAGAGATCTCTACTTATTTATTAACTAATAGTTCTAGTAAATAAATAAGTATTATAAGTGTATAGTCCGAGAGATTAAAAATAGAATAATATATTAGATGCTTATATAATAATATTAAAAAAGCTACTTATAATTAATTATAAGTCTTTAGCTTAAAGTATTTATTAGACTTAAAGAGCGATAGGGCTCTAAGTTTAATACCTCGTTTAATCTTTAATAGATGAAGAATGTTATTAACTATAAGAACGAATAGTAACTTACTTATATATATATACCCTTAAACTTAGGCTAAATAGAAGGGACTCTATCTTACTTATAGTATATTAGTTTATATAATAGAGCGATTATATAGCGTAATAGTTATATTCCTAGTAGTATATATATTATAAACGTTTAAAGTGACTTTTAAACAGATTTATTAAGGAATTCGAACATTATTATATAACGCTATATAGATATAAGATTCTAAGTTTTAAATATCAAGCCTATTAGGTATATTAAAGTCTTATCTTATAAATAAACTAGTATCTAAATACGGGATAAGCTATATATCTATTTAAAGCTTAGTAGTTATTATATACCTATTAGGTCGTTATCCCTATATAAGAATTAAAAAGGTTACCTAAGTAATAATCTTAAGGCTTCTAACGCCTTAGAGCTTAAATACCTTAGGTTCTTATAAAAGGGTATAGAACTATTATAGGCAAGCTTCACTTATAACTAAATAACTAGCACTACTATTAATATAGATTATAATTAATAATCTGTTATAATAGGCTTAGATAATAATCTTTATATATATATAATAGTATAAGTATATAAATATATATTACTATAGCTTAATAAGACTAGTAATTATTATATTTAGCTAAGGGGATAGAAGGGTCTAATATAAGAAGATACTATTAAAGTTAGGATATAGCTTAGTATTATAAAAGTATATTTCGCATAAGTAGATTCCTAGATCCTTAAGGAGCGAATTTTAGAATAAATTAATATTAAAAATAGGATACTTATCCTTATACCTAGGGTTATATCCTAGGGGGTATTCGTACTAATAAGCGGATTAAGTAACTAAGTTAATATACTTAGGATCGTCTTCCTATTCCTCTTAGTTATCTTTATTATTAGTACTAATAACTAAATCTTCCTTATATAAATCTAAATCCTTATTAGCCTTATTATACTAAATATAGTTAAATTTACCCTTATTTAATAAAGTATATATTTCCTCTTCTATTAGCTCGGGGTGAGTCCTTTTTAATATATATACTAAAAGGTAACTAGGTAGTTAAGAACGCTAAACGCGTTAAGTAAGCTAGTTATATTAGTATTTAGGCCTTTATTATTAATTAAACTAAATATCCTTATGAGAGGAACTTAATAAAGGTTTCGTAATAATACTAGTAGCTTACTTTATAAGTCTCAGTAATAATAAATTAGATTTAGTCTCCTTCATATAATATAGGTAATAAGTAGTAATAGTATAGCTTATTCTCGAGGTTACTTTTAGTAATTAACGCGTTATGGTAAGTCCTATATAGGTCGTCTTAATAGATAGTCAGACTAGGGCTCGCTATGATCCTTTAGCAACTATTTAATACTAACTAGGTACTATCTTCTATAGGCTCGCGATAAACTTATCATAGTTTATCTTACTAGTTAGCTAAGGAATACTAATAACTAGTTTTATATCTATTTTATTATATATAGTAGTTAATACCTTAGATTTACTCTCTTTTGTATCCTTATATAGTTAAATAACCTTAATTGTTTAGTATTAAATATTATATTAATTATATATATTATATAGGGTATACCTCTCTTTTATTAAACGTACTTTAGTAGTTTTATATAGTAAATAAAAACGTTTAAGTCATAACTCTTTCTAATAATATAATCTATAATTATAGTCCTTAAGTTCTACCTTCTTATCTAATAGTAAGTTAGTATAGTACTAGTCCGAGGCATGCCGTAATAGGGTTTAATATAGGTTAAGGGTAGCTATAGCTAGGTTCCTATTACCTAACTTAATATAGCTATTAATAGTATTAATAAAATAGTATATATTATAATAGATAGTTTTTAAACTACTATTAATATATATATTATTAACTTTGTTATTATATAAAAGCGGATTAAATAGCCTAATTATATCAATCTTAAAATAAGGGGTATTATATCTAGGCTTAGTAACTAGTATACTAGCTATTACCCGCGCTATCCCTTCTTTATTAGTAGAGAGAAGGAATATAAGAAAGTTATAGCTAACTAAGAACTTATTAGGATTAGGTAAGGGCTTAATAATATCCCTTAGTCTAGCTAGTAGTTAAGGGTATTATTTATTTTAACTATTATTATTACTATAGCTAGGGCTACCTCCTCTACTATTTTAGCTTTTAGGGTTATGATTATTATCTCTATTACTAGGGTTACTAGGTAGTATAAGTAGTAATAGAGGAGTATCCTCCTTAGGTTTAATATCCTAATTATATCCTTTACTTTTACTAAGGTTTAATAGTCTAGCTTTAGGTTTCTAAGGGCCTATCTTATTATAATATTTACCCTAGCTATAAACGCTAGGGTATCTCTAAGAGTTACTAGGCTTAAGCGTAAAAGGACTTTACTCCTTCTCTTAGGTTAGGAATAAAGCGCTTAATATATCTAGACTTTCCTTAAATAATATGTAGATTATATTTAGACTTAGCTCTAGTATTAATATAATAGCAATATCTTTAAATATAGGTTTAAGAGGTAAGAGTTATAGAGTATTTATAAAACTTTATCTAAACTTATAATACTCCTCTAGAGTTAATAAAAGTATTAAGAAAGCTTTAGAAATTATTATTATATCAAGTTTAGATATAAGTTTTAAGATATCTAGATTATTTTCAGCTTTAGCTCTTAGGGTCTTACAGCCTCCCCTCTCTTTATTCTCTTCAAAGGGGAAGGTTAGATCTAATATCTAACCTTATTTAATCTCTATCTCTATATAGTAATTATAATAAGACAGGTTAAAGCAATATTACTATCTAATAATATTAGTAAACAGTTATAAGTTTATTATTTATACTCTTAGGACTTTATTTTAAATATATTAAGCGATTTTGTATACTTCTCTATATAGTAATAACTTTTGTATATATCTATAGTAGTTAGCTAAATATTATTTAGGTAAGTAAGTATTTTAGCTATATTTATTAGTAGAGTTTTATTTTTTTCTTACTTGTATTTCTTAGAAAAGGAGAAAGAAAAAAGCTTTTATATTAAAAGAAATCCCTAGTTATTATAAGAAAAATCTAATAATATAGAAAAGCGCCTTATAAAGCTATCACTATATTATTATTAATAGTTTTAAAAATTCAACTCGACCTAGTTAGTCTTCCACATTAGGTACATATGTCACTTGCGCCCATCGTGGGTCTGGAGATGAGCGGCGGACATAGCTCAGTTGGGAGAGCGTCAGACTGAAGTATGGGTCATTGATACCCCTTGAAAACTTCATTCACTTAATCTGAAGGTCGTGTGTTCAATCCACACTGGCCGCATCTTCACTTTTTTCCATCTGCAATCGATTTTAGTTAGGGTTTGGCCCATTAACGAATTACATGCCCCTGCAGTCTCACCCACGGAATGGCTGGTCTGCTCTCGGTATGAGCGAAGACCAATTGGTTGGTCATTTACATGAATCATGTCCGTGAGTGACTTTGGAAAGTCATGATTGACTGGCATTAAGCACTTCTTCATTTTTCGTCGAAAATTGAGCCTCTAACAAGCTAGCAGCTAGTCAGCTCTCACTGCAGCTGCGAGGATACCCAGACAGCGGCCGTTGCTTGCGGGGAACCGGCCATGTCAATGAGCGATCAGCCAGCCGCTAAGACGAACGGGTAGCTTCCCGTGCTACTGGAGAGACATAACACCTAACGCGTTCACTTGCGCCAAGAACTACTGCTAACACATGTCTTGCCCAACGATACACTAGGGAGGTTTATCTTGCAGATCTGCGGAGGTCTCTCCCTTGGGAGTTTCTCACAGCCAACGGGAATAGGGTCGTTGGCAATGACGTCTTCTCAGCCTAGTTTGAAATCCAAAATTCGGAAGCTTGAAGGAAAACCAAAGGAAAGGCGTCTTTCCGAATACAAAGCTTGAAAAGCTGAGACGCTTAACGCTGGGCGAGAAGCGTTGGCCATTGCTTCCTTCGCATGTGCTCGTGCAACGTGTTAGACAACAGGAGGTAATCGGCACCTTGCTCAGCTTTTGTCTGACCTGTGTAAGACATGGCTTCTCGAAGGTATGAAAACGAGCGGGGGGGAACGGGCCAAGATCCAATCATTAAGGTGCTGTATTCGATTACGGGCCGTCGCGCCTGCACGATGCTGTGAGCTGGTGAGACAGACAACACTAGGCCCAAGACCATTGACGCAGGAATGGATAGGATAGGCAAGAATTCGGAAGAGACTTTCATCAGCGTCTGGAGAAATTATTGACAGGGCGTCCGTCGCCGAGCTCCCGAGATGAAAAAGTGAAGAATCCTCCCGTCTTCTGCGCGAATTTCAGCTCCATACTGCAGCCCCCGCGTATTGTGTTGCATCTACCACCCAAAATGACGACCGTTGGAATCCCCAAGGTTCCCTACAAGGTCCCTTTCATTGGCAATTTGTTCGACTTGAACAAGAGCAATCCATGGCAGTCATTCAAGGCTCTTGCAGAGAAGCATGGCGAGATTTTCGAGCTCAATATCCTGGGCAAAAAAATCGTCCTCGTCGCGGGCGCTGCCCTCGTGGAAGAGCTGTGCAATGAACAACGTTTCCGCAAACAGGTCACCAAGCCTATCGAAGAAATCAGAGCAGCAGTTCACATCGCCCTATTCACAGCTGGCTATGAAGAGGAGAAGGAGATGCAAGACTGGAGCGTCGCACACAACATCATCGCCCCCAAGCTCACCCCTCAGTCTGTCGCGGAGCGTTTCGACGACTTCATCAGCACGACCAACGAGCTCTTCGATATCTGGAGGGGCTTTGGACCCGACCAAAAGATCTTCCCCATTACTCAGCTGGACAGGCTCAACCTGGAGGCGACAACACTCGCGCTCTTCGGTAAGAAGCTCAACTACTTGGATAAGAGCCACCCAGTGTTGCAGGGCATGGATCACTCGACGGGCGAAGCAGTCCAGCGACCAAACAGGAAGCCGTCCTTCATCAACTCTTTGTTTTACGGTCGTAAATTCTCAACGGCCATCTCTGACATGAGAGGATACGCCCAGGATCTTGTCGAGCACCGGCGCAATCATCCGACGGACCGCAACGACCTTCTCGCCGCGATGATGAGCAGTACTGATGCAAAGACTGGAGAAGGCCTCAATGACACGCAAATTATCGATGAGATTGTGTCGATGCCCATTGGTAGCAGCACTGCGCCTTGCGCCATCGCCACGGGTATCTACTATCTCCTCAGGGATCCTCAAGTAGTGACCCGAGCTCGCGAAGAGCTCGACTCCGTCGTCGGCGATGACGAGCTGGCGTGCGGACATCTGTCACAACTCAAATACGTCGAGGGCATCATCCGCGAGTCTCTGCGCCTGTCCTTCGCGGCGCCAGGCTTCAACATTGAACCCCTTCCGAAGGAAAACGACACTAGGCCGGTGGAGCTCGCCGGGGGCAAGTACCAGATTCCACATGACCAGGGAATAATCGTCGTTCTCGCAGGCGCAAACAGGGACGCGTCGGTATTTGAGAATCCTCTCGCCTTCAAGCCGGAGCGTATGATGGGTGAGAACTACGAAAACCTACCATTGGGTGCAAGGAGATATTATGGCAATGGGAAGAGAGAATGTATCGGAAAGCACTATGCCTGGCTGTGGCAGATGGTTGTGATGGCGAAGTTGATCAAGGAATTTGAGTTTGAAGCGGTTGACCCTTCGTATGAGCTGGAGCAGGAAGGATGGTTCAACATGAGGCCTGTAGGCTTCCAGGCCAAGATCAAGCCAAGGAAGGGCACGTGAGCCTAGGAGCTTATGGTAAAGCGTCTGCATGTCGTCTTCTTATCCTTCGAACGAATTCCCTTTGCTTATTACTTGTATCGGTCATGGAATCACAAATTAGTCATTATTCAATTACATTGACTCCTGATTCATGCGATGGTTAAGAATAGCGAAGTCTCATCAGGCTTGCTTCTCTTCTTGGAGACACCACCTTGGGCCAATGCAAGCTCATTCACAGCATCATTAGCAACGAAAAAAGTAGCCGTTCCAAAGGGAGCCCCCAGCATGCAGTCACCAGTGTCAATGTTGAGGGCGCAGAACTCGGGCCTCCAGTCGGCAGCATTACGAGCGTAGTTGCGCAGGGGAATCTTGATGGTGACTTTCTTGGTGTCGACACCAGCGAACTCAAGGTCGATGGTCAAGTACCTAGGGATCGAGTCGCAGCCACCATTCCAGGCGACGTGGCCGATAGGATCGCGGGTGAGACCGGCGGTGCCGAAGAAGGCATCGAGAGCGTCGGATCTGATGGGAAGGTCGCCAATCTGGGTGCCGGAGTCGATCATGCAAGCGTTGGAGCTCAGGTCCGTGTTATCGAGGGCAACGTTCTTGACCTTGACGGTGGGAGGGGCAACAAAGTAACCAACGGAGGCGCCGAGACGATCGTTCTTGATGGGAGGAACTTTAACGATGTCACTGGTGTATTTGGAGTGGTTGACAGCACCGAAAACGGCTTTATCGGTGAAAGTGCCATCCCAGTCTACGGGAGCCTCGTCGAACCAGATGCTCTGGACGGGAGCGCTGATCTCGCCTCTCTCGAGGAGAACCTGGCGACTTGCGGACCGGTGGTGTTCCACTCGGCGGTGCGGTAGAACGGCGCCACGCCGAGAATGCCAAGATCGTACGGCGCCGGAATGCAGCTGCCGCCGTCCATCAGGCGTTGCTGCATGTAATCGGCAATGGCAACGCTAGGCAAACTGCGAAGGGAAGGGCTCGGGCTTCTTCGCTGTCGGGTTGTCGGGGTTGTAGCAGAAGGGCTCTGCGGTGGCGTTGCATTGGCCCCGGCAGAAGAAGCCGGTGCATCCCCAGTTGTTGATGATATCGGGACCGAACACCCAGAAGCTCTCTGAGCCCTGGTCGAAGACAACCCTAACAGACTTGTTGGAGTTGTGGTTGATCAGGTTGGTCGCAATCTTGTGACCGCCACCATAGTAATAGTGCAGCGGGAAGTTGACCTTTGGGTTCGCCGCGAGGGCGCCGTTGGCCAAGCCATCATAGCGAGAGATTGGGTGCGCATCCTTTAGGTCAAGTGTAGGATTTAAGGACAGAAGCTTGACGAGAAAAGGAGGACTCGATTCAGGCATGAACTTGAAGATTGTTGCAGTCTTATTCTTGAGTCGCGTCGGTTCCGGGAACCGATGTTCGCAGTTCCCGCCCTACAAGATCGTAGCGGGGCTATGAAATGGGGGAGCGATTAAGGCTATTTCCAGATAACCATTTATGAATTTTAACGAAACCGAGAAGAATGAGATGCTATCGTGACATGGTTACTACTCCTTGTTGACATGCCCTTTGTGGGGGTAACCGGAGAAGCCAACTTCTTGTGATCCGCTCGGCTTACCTCAGATCGCTGTTTGTCGCCCTAAGGCGGCTAACCTTGACAGTTCGCATTGCCGTTTGAACTGCGGGATGCAAAAGAACCTTCTTCGTATTCAGATTGAAGACGATGTTCTTGGCTTTTGGAGGGGCGGGTGGTGTTATTTAGGTCTTCATGCTGGAAAAAGCTTGTCTCAGCAGCCCCCTTGGGCTTGGTATTAGACAGCAGATATCTGCAGCTCTGGCATCGAGGGCACATCTTCACGTTCAGTCAGTCGTCTGAACCAGACAGAGACACCAGCCAAGATGAGGTTGTCGTGGATCGCCAACGTCGACAGCCTACTGCTGAGCGGTTTCGCCCTCGGTCACGCGACGAAGAGCGGTCAGCCGGTTCACGAGTCCGCCTCGCAGCTCCCTCTAGACTGGCGACATGTCGCTCCAGGACATGAGTATCTCTGACTGTCCGGCTCTCGGTTGCATTGGAGCAACCCGACCTACCTGAACTCAAGAAGCGCTTGGAGGCCGTCAACAACCCTTCACAGCCCGAGTATGTTGCCCACGTCTCCCGGGAAGTCATGAAGACTTTCCAGGGGCTCGACGCGGATGCGTACGCCGTCGTGTCTTCTTGGCTCCAGGCCTATGGGATTCACGACTTCAAGAAGGACGGGGCCTGGTTTCGCCTCAACACCACGGTGGGCAAGGCAAACCGTCTCCTGGACTGCAAGTTCTCCAAGTACCAGTACAACAGCTAGGCGCCCGTCCTCTGCGCAGTCCTGCACGAGTAGCAGAGCACGTTGATTTTGTTTTCCCGGTCAGCCAATCTCTCTCCAAGCCGCCTAAGCGACAAGATACTGTAAATGAGGTGGCCAAAGGTACAGAGAGCAAGCACCAGTAAGTCCCACGCATGTCATGGCCTGCATGCGATTCGGCTGTACTGTCACAACCTAGTGCCGGAGAGCTGCTGGTCATACACCACGCCCCAGTGCATCGTCGATCTTTACAACATTGACTACAGCCTCAACGATAGCCTATCGCCGCCGACCGACTTCGGCATAGCTGGCTTCTTGGAGGAGTACACCTCAACGTGCCTACCCTCCAAGCCTTCCTCCTTGCGTCGCGCAGCCCGCGTAGAAACGCCAACTTCTCGCCCAAGTGCGAACTCAATGTTGAGTCCATCAATGGCGGTAACACCACCACGGAAGGCGGCGGCATCGAAGCTCTCCTCAATATCCAGTGCAGCATACCGTTCATCCAGCCGATGAATGTGCCATACTTCTCTACCGGCGGCCGTGGACCGGAGATCGGCGATGACGGCAAAGACAAGACGCCAGAAGAAAGCGGCAACGAGCCTTGGACCGAGTTTCTCGAGGGCCTCCTCGCTCGTGAGACAACCCCTCACGTCGTATCCATCTCATACACAGATGACGAGCGGGCGATCCCCCTGCCGTGCGCCCGTCGTGTCTGCGACCTGTTCATGCAGGTCGCTGCCCATGGTGTCTCCGTCCTAGTTGCGACTGGCGACGGCGGTGCTGCCGGTATCCGCTCCGGCAATTTTGTTTCTATGACGGGAATAACACGATCCAAGTTCATCCCGACCTTTCCCATTGACTGCCCCTACGTCACGGGCGTTGGTGCGACGGGCAGTTACGTGCCCACCGAGCCAGCGTGGTCTAGCTCTGGCGGTTTGAGCGAGTCCTTCGACCGCCCTGTCAGCAGCCAAGTCGTAAATTGACGGGATCAACAGATCTTATACCGGGTGGTAAGCCCCTGGCGGCCGTCGCAGTCCGGATATCTCGGCCATCGGCTCCCGCTTTCTGATGCAGCCCGGCTGGACGCACAAGGGAACCAGTGCCAGCACGCCCGTTGTCGCGACGATGATTGCCCTGGCCGACGACAAGCGGACGAGGGAGGGCAAGCTCCCCTTGGGTTTCCTC
Organism: Colletotrichum sansevieriae; assembly: GCA_026260285.1. Taxonomy (NCBI): domain Eukaryota; kingdom Fungi; phylum Ascomycota; class Sordariomycetes; order Glomerellales; family Glomerellaceae; genus Colletotrichum; species Colletotrichum sansevieriae. The sequence continues at coordinate 18,463 of JAOQIF010000771.1, read as the reverse complement.
AACCCTCTTCTCTACGCTGACAACGTTCGCGCTATCGTTGACGATGTCACGAGTGGATCTAACGGCAGCTGTCCGATCGGAGATCAAGTTGAGAGTGGATGGTCGGCTACAGCCGGATGGAATCCAGCGAGAAGGTGAATGGAACTTTGAACTTTGTCGAGTTCATGAAATCGCTCGAATAAGCCTAGTGAGAAGTGATGACAAGCGTTGATTATTTCCTTTCACTGCTACTGTGCGACCCCTCGAGAGACTTGGTTTTTTCTTTCGTCCGGCATGCGTGATGCTCGCTTGGTGCCTAGCTATCGATTGAGCCACACGCCCTCCAAATAACTTTCATGTTCACCTCCCACGTGCAAGATCTGCGGCGCCGCCTTGGTCGGTTCCAGTTGAAGTATTTCAAACTCCGGCAAGCACATGTTGTGGCCTGAAATCCTTACTGTCAACTGCTCGCCGACGTCGAATTGTATGCCGGTTGGCCAGATCCACACGTCAAGTTTGACAATCTCCCCGGGCCTCACCGGATCGTCGCTATCATGAGCCAGCGTCTGCCAGTAAGCTTGCGACAGTTCAGGTGCCAGCTTTCGCTTCGAAGCTCGCAGACGCCCGGTGGGTCCGAGGTACTTCAGAGGGTTGATGTCCGGGACCTCTTTGGCGTCGGAGACGCCGAGTGCTTCCAGCGGCATGTTGACGTGTACCAGATCGTTTCCGTCCCGGTCCCGCTTCCTGAGCTGGACGTAGATGTCAAAGTCGTTCTGCGATGGGCATGATGTGTGGATCACGAGCTTCGTCGGCCCGACGAGGTTCGCTGGCTGTTGAAACGTGTAGGAGAACTCCGCTATCTCCACGTCTTTGTACTCGATCTTGCCGGGAACGCTGGCATTGGCATGTTGCAACGAGTTATCGTGGGTCAGGAAAAGCCTCTGTAGCTTGATGTCGGGCGGATAGGGTGCCAGCCAAGGGAGATGGTCAAAGGGTAAGTCCAGAATCGGCGGCTTGTTGTACCCGAGCAGAGCGAGCCTCACGGGCGGCGTTCGGTCCCAGTCGTTGTCGATGCCCTTCAGATACCGGTCGTAGAACTTTCGCAAGTCGTCAGTTCGCTCTTTGGTGTAGAAATCATACCACTCTTGCGTGGCGTGAACCGCAATCCTGATTGAAGTCAGCGTCAGCGTCGCGCATTCGGGCAGCCTCAGGACGTAGCTAGCGTACCATTTCTTCTGGTGTGGAATCTCCTCGAAGGCTCTAAAGCTTCCAATCGTATGAAGTATTGAGGAGTAGCTTCCGAGGATGTACGCTGGCACCTGGATCTTGTCCATCCGAGCTCTCTTGTCGTCCCAGTAAGCCCTGTTGCTGGGATATTTCTCGAGCATCGCAGCATCATTTTCTTGCATGTTGCGGCCTAAGAGAATTGCGTTAGGACCTTAGCGTCCACGATTGAAGTTATGGTCGCGTACCTGTAAGTGTGTTCTGGATCATGAGGGCAAAGGAAGGGTCAGGTATTCCTCCTCGGCAGAGGGTCTCTCTGAGATGATCGCCGACTCCTTCAAAAGGCGCGATACACGCCAAATGAGGCGGTCTCTCAGCAGCGATGAACCACTGGCATAGCGCAAGCCACGAGTTGCCTGCCATGGCGATTTTTCCAGTGCACCACGGGAGCTTAGCGATCTCCTCTATGGCGTCGTGGCCGTCTCTGCCTTCGCCGGTGCCCCAAACGCGTACGTCCCCCTCGGAATCACCGACTCCTCTGGCGTCGACATTAACGATAGCGTACCCATGAGGGACCCATTCGGCAGGGTCAAGGCTGTGTTATAGGTCAGAAGGAAAAAGAAAAAAACCCCGAACCACTTTTGTGTTGGTCCTCGCGTATCTGGAGGAGACGACATACCCTTCAAAGGACTCATAGCCTGAAAGCCTGCTCAAAGGCACGCCTGCTCTCAGCGGGATCTTATCAAGGTTGAAGAAACCTGGGGTAATCATGTTAGCCAACATTCTCGGATCCCAACTGCAGACTGCATTGTCTGACCTGTTCCGCTCTTCCCATACGGCGACCACATCATCACAGCGGGGACCTTCTCGTCCGTCTTCGGCCGATAAACGTCAGCGCGGATGCGGACTCCGTCCCGTAAAGTCAAGACCTGGTCTCTCTCAAGGACCACGTCGCAAGGCAGGGGACGCGCTCCTGGGGTCTTTCTGCTGCCGGCGGGCAGATCCACCCGGGACGGCTCCTTCGGGCGCTCCCATGCCGGGGGCTTCGTAGGTCGCTGGATGACCTCAACGGAGTTGACCACGTAAGGTGCCATTTTCCTAAAATATTTGTGTCTGGAAGTATCCGTGTCGAATTTTCTAGAAGATTACTACGGCGCCGGCTACTAACACCGGACGTTTGATCCTTATATAGCGGTCTACACTCGGCATATGATCCACCACCTCCGCCTTCTCCTCCTCAGCCGTCTCCATGTTAAACGATAAACAGAAACGAGGGGCACGGCCCCTCCCGTCGTCACCGGCAAACCACCGCGGCAGAGCCTCTCGGCCACTCAGGGGAGGTGTTCTCCAGTCCAGATTTCCTCATCGAGAACTCAAGACGAGTCTTCCTTGTGCGAACCCAGCCCCGCCAAAGGTCAGCTGAATCGCTGTTCGCATCGTGTTGGCATTCGGCGATCACACCGGCCCCCTCCTTGATGGGGTTCGGACATTTCTAGATTACCGTTCGCCGATTACTCGACTTCATCCTGCAGCGCTTCGGATCCCCTACAAACGTTTCGGACATTCATACATAGTAGACTACCGCTCGCACATTATTTCTCTCATGAGCCCTGGGTGGAGGCTGCTAATCCCCCAGTTCTGCAGATCTCCGACGAACGGTTCGGACCTTTATAGATTGCCGCTCGCCCATCACTACTCTCGGGAGACTTGCGAGGAAGTCGCAAATGCTCCGGGTCTTCAGACCTTCAACGTACTCGTCACACGGTTCCCCTCTACCAAATGTTTCGTTCGGGAGCTCCGTTCGGCATCGGGAATGTGGACGCTAGTTTGCCGACGCGCTGTTTGACCGACTATATGTTTGAGTCGCGCCCTCGGCTTGGAGTGTCGGGGCGGGGGTGGTGTCGGGCGTGGGGGTGGGGTCCGTGGGTTACCTTAGGGCTGGCTGCCTTAGCGCTGCGGGGTTGCTGCAACTGTCCTGCGCGGACGCCCCCACCCCTGCACCTGCAGTGTGACACGTTGCTACTGAAGGATATATAGCCTTCAAAGCCTTAAAAAGCAGTTAAAAAGCAGTTCGGCGATACTGCTTTTGCATCGGTTTGTGCCTCTTCGTCGTTGTAAACAGCCGAAAAGATCAGTATTTCTACATAACCGGTACCATGTCTCTTCCGTCAGTTTCAACCGAGCCGGCCCTATTCGTCGACGATGACTGCAACTTCAAAGTGATTCGCTCCGTCCCGTTCCCGGAGCTTGCGGCAGGCGAAGTCATCGTCAAGGTCCGCTATTCGGGCGTGAATCCTGCCGACATGAAGCACGGCTTGCTCCTCGGCGTCCGGTCCACCGTGCTGGGCTACGATTTCAGCGGCCACGTCGTGCAGGCGAACCCGAACTCGGCCTTCAAAGTCGGCGATGTGGTCGCCGGGCATGTGCCGACGGGCGTCGGGAAGCCGTTGAAGTACGGTGCGCACCAGGAGTACCTCGCAAGTCCCGAGGAGACGACGTTTCGAGTCCCGGATAACATGCCGCTTGACCACGCTGCGTGCTTGACGACGGTGCTGGCGACGGCTGCGGATGGGCTGTACAATATCTTTGGATACCCTCTGCCCGGCGAAAAACCTGCCGAGGGATTCAAGCCGGGTCCCTTGCTGATTTGGGGCGCGTCGACGAGCGTGGGGTTATGCATGGTCCAGTTGGCCAGGGCAAGCGGCGCGTTCCCAATCTTCGTCACGGCATCGCCGAGGCGGCATGAGCTGCTGGAAAAACTCGGCGCAACGCGGTGCTTCGACTACTCGTCTCCGGACGTGACTACGCAGATCAAGGCTTCCGTGGCGGAAGCCAAAGCGGGGCCGATCGCGTATGCCGCCGATTGCGCCGGAATCGTGGGAGAGAACAGCCCGGCGCAGCAGATGCTGAAGTGCGTCGGCGATGGCGTCAAGCTCCTCTGCGTTACCTCGGGTGGGAGAGACAAGCGGTTCAAGATGCCGTTGGCCACGGCGCATGCACCGGTCAAGATGGGGCTCGGTAGTGGCCCTGTGGTGGAACTGCCAGCGAGGCCAGAGGACTTTGTGCGGATGTGGAAATCTGTTCTGTGGGCGGTCGAGAACTACGGCACTAAGTTCTCGCTACCCGTCGTTGATGTGTTCAGAGGCGATGCGGAGAGGGCGCTCGAGGAGTTGAAGAAGGTCGCGGACCAGGGCAGGTTCGGCAAGCTGGTGTTGGAGCATCCGCTGCGGTGAAAGGCGTCCTTGATTTTTACGCGCCAAGACGGAGATAGAATGTGCGGATGAGGTAGCTTTCGGCATCCCGCGCGGTAGGTATATGATCAAGATACCGCAGCATTATCCATGTTTTTCCGAGGATAACATGCCTGATCTTAACGCAGTCGCCTGTGCAATCATTTCACGAAAACGCCATGCATTGAATTCGGCATTTCACCCCAACATGTCTCAGACGCTAGCCCCATTGTGCAACCATTCCCGAATCGGGCCCTCCCGCGGCGGGGCATCATCCTGCCGGGCCTCTCGGCAGCCGCAGGCCGACGATAAGCAGCCATTCCCGGACAAGCTCCGGTCGAGGGCCGGTCTCGTCTCCGGCTCCTTATCTCCGGCCTATAGGCGTCTTTCTTTGACTTTGATTACCCACAAACCCACTCCCGGTCGGCAACTTGAAGGCCGCGCTCGGCTCCAGCGCTGCCTGCATCGGCTCTTTGCCCTGTTAACTATCCCACCCGCCCCGCCACCAACAGAAACACGCAGAAAAAAATTCAAGAAGGAAAGGGTGTGACACGGCGGTTGGTTCGTTCAAAAAAAGTCAGACCGTGGCGCTCCACCGCGAGATCCAATCCTCCAAGCACCAAGCCGACGAAGTCCAAAGGCGGAAGGTCCATTTCTTTGCTGACGCAACAGCGGGGATTCCGCACGTCTTTTTGCAAAGCCCCGGGGCCTGTACTCTCGTTATCCGGGGAACGCCAGAGGAAAACACTGACGGAAACGACTCCGATCTTTGTCCTCTAACCGCCGTTCTTCTTCTTCTTCTTCATCATCATCAATCGCCCCTTGCCCCCTCCCCCTCCCTGCACTCTCCTCTCGACGACCTTCCCGGTTCAGTCGAAACTTGGCTTGAGCCTCTCTTGCGTCATTCGCAGAAGACCGTAGATCGTTGATACTTGCTATCGTAAAACATCAGACAAGGAAACATCACCCACCCAATGGCCGCAGATGAACGGACGCCTCTCCTCAAATCCGGGGCCGGGGCCGTGAAGCGGGTCGGCCGTGGACTGTGGTCTCCCGCGAACCGCATCCTCTTCGCCGGTTTCCTCGTGTCGCTTACTCTCGGCATCACCCAGGTCCCGTACGTAACTCAAACCGTCTACCCGGACATGAGAATGAATTAACAGGGACCCCCCCAGCATCATCTACGTCTTTCGCGTGATGGCCTGTGACGACTTTTACACGACGCACCCGCCTTTCGACGGCCCAGCGTCGGAGCAGTGCTTGCGTCGCGAGATCGACGCCAACACCGCGAGGCAGGTGTCGATCCTCGGCATGACCACCTCCATATGCGGCATCTTCAACCTCTTCATTTGCGGCGACCTTATCAAACGCTGGGGTACGCGCTGGGCACTCATCAGCCAGACCGGCCTGCTCGGCATCCGCGTTTCGTGCCAGATCATCGCCGTGAGCGCAGGTGGTAAGAGGGGCATTGACCTCATGCAGTACACCCAGTTGATCGGCATTCTCGGTGGACCTCGCGGCTACATGTAAGTGCTAGAGACGAGTTCTTCACTAGATGACCTGGCGCTAATGCGAAGCTTCCTAGGCTCGTTCTGAACACAGCTGTCGCCGAGGTCGTTGAAAGAAGAAAGCATACGGGCGTCTTCGGCAGGCTGCAGGGTGCGGTCATGATCGGTACGGCAATTGGCTACCTGCGTAAGTCAACAAACTCTGCACCGGCCGGCCACCTGTAGCTAATTGGACTATCCAGTGGGAGGCATTATTGGTGATGTCTTCGGCATTGTCAGTCCGTTCGTCTCGGCAGTCGGCTGCTTCGCCGTTGCGACGACCTACGGCGCGATCTTCTGGCCGTCGCCGCCCGCAGAGGCAAGCGAAGCAGACGGAAAGACGACGTCTGGCGCTTCAGGGTTCTTGGCCCCGATCAAGGTCCTGATGCCCCAGAAGTATCGCTTGGGCAACGGCAAGGTGATCAGGAACTACGGCTTGGTCTTCCTCGCTCTGGGCATCTTCTTCGGCGTGGTAGGTATCTCTTGCTCTTCGTATCCTGCGGCGGCACCGTGCTGACGGACGAGTGTAGTTCGCCACTGGCTACGCACCCATTCTCATTCAGATGTACGCGACCTCTCGCTTCAACTTTGGCACCACGGAAAACGGCATTCTCATGTCCGGCAATGCGTGGATCCGGGGCGTCTTCTTGATGTTCATCTTCCCAGGAATCATTGACGCGGGCCGAAGATGGTTTGCATCGTCGACTCATGCCGGACCGCTCCACAAGACACTCACCGAAGAGGAGCGAAATCTGATCCCGACTCACGCAGAGGATATGGATGCAGCCCCTGGACTCATGAATGCAACGGAGCCAACAAAGGCCCCGCCCGAAGAGGACGACGAGGACAGCACCTTCGACTTATTCTTTCTCCGCTGGAGTCTAGTGGTCGATGGCATCGTGACTTCCCTCGCAGCCTGGGCAACTGAGGGCTGGCACGTTTATCTCGGTAAGTTGCTCCCATCTCTGGCCGGTGTCATGTCAGAGGGCTGACTCGGAACAAAGCCGCGTTCCTGCTGCCTTTTGCATCCGGCTCGGCTCCGGCCGCCAAGGGTGTCATCACGGAGATGTGCCCTCCCCACCAGCGCCAAGACGCCTTGAGCGCTGTTACGCTCGTTGAAAGTGCTGCTACTCTGACAACACAGGGTATCTTCGGGCTCATCTTTGCGAGTCTCTCGCAGATCGGCAAGCCTTATTTGACGTTTTTCTGCAACGCGGTGCGCACTGACACCCCCGAAACGCATCCCTGGGTTTACTAATTCCAGCAAGGCTTTGGCTGTTATCGCCGTGGGCGTTTTGCTGCTCGCACATTATCCCCCTCCCAATAGCACCCGCATCGATGAAGAAGCTGAAGACAGCAGTACGCAGGAGTAAAACATGCGAGGAATATTTATGAATAATATGGTTGCCAAAAAGGCGAACCGACCGTATGCCGACGCCGGTAGGCTGGCCCAAGATTTAGCAAACATGGTACCAGTCGAAGGAAAGTGAGGACAACTCCTCTTATCGATGCCGACACATCCACTCACCTGCAGCAGCTCAGCACGCCCATCAACATGCTGCCCAGTCGCCGACTCGGGCTCTGGAACCGGGAGGGAAGTCGGTAAGTTGGAAAATTGCATTTCAGAGCAACTAACATTCTGCCACGTGCTCGAGTAGCTTAGCCGTATATGTATATTTATATTGGAAGGGAAAAAGTCATTCCTTATTTCAGTATTCATTAGTATGACAAGTGAGGTGAAGACATGTGGTGCCCTGGCCATGCCTGTTCCTGTACTGTGACAGTTTCGCGAGGTCCACACCATCAGAAAACCTCCGTCAAGTTCCTTGCCATTGACAACATCGATGTCAGTCCGGAGGGGTTGTTTACGACGGGGGTAGGGCCTGTCATCGGTCTTGGCTTGGGCTTCGAGTCCATGACATCAGCGGACCGCGTCCAGCCGTTCCCAGTCATCATCGACTGAGTTCATGCAGATCGGTGGTCCTGCCCCGAATCTGGGCAACATGCAATTTGGAAAAGTCGACGAGGAAAAGATCGATATTCTGGAGCCTTGACCAAGCAACCACACTCGAAGATCCCGGACCGTTCCAACGCCGTTCCAGCTTAGTGTGGTGAACGTGCATCGTCCCATTCATCCCACATTCCGTGTGGTCAAACTGCTTTGCAGCATTCGCCTCCTCGATGGAGCGAGCCTCTTCTCCGGCCACTTCTGCGTCTTTTTGCCGGATCAACCAATGTTATTCTCAAGTGGTGGTCTGGTTTCCGAAGTTGGCACGAGAACAAACCCGGGCTAAGGCTGAACGCCAGACACCCAAATGGCCAAGCCTCCGTTCCAAGCGTCATCGACTCCATGAACCCGCCGAATCTGGGGCGCGCCCTTGACCTACAATGAGGATAGCTCCCACGCCTTGGCACCTGAATGGTAGAAGTTGTGTCTCATCGCGGGACGTCGATGTAGTAATTCCCTTCCTCTGATTTGTCCAAACTGCTGGCTTGTTTAAACCATGCTCGCCTGCGCCATGGCATTGGCTTTCAAGATTCCATCCATCGGGTTCCCGCACATAAGTTGAGACCCATCGACCTGGTCAGTGGCGGCACAAGTCCTTCCAGCTCAATTGATATAAGACCTGTCAACTCACCTTCAAATGGATACAGTCCAAAGAATCGCGAAACATCCTATCGAATCCGCACAAAAGACTTTCAGTATGGGTTCCGCCGATACCTCATTCGCCGCCCACGTGGCCACCCAATTCAGCACGTACGAGAAGGACAGGAAGATGGCGTCCAAGGATGCTGTCTACACTACAAGCAACGGCGTGCCGATGCCTCACCCCTACGAGACCCAGAGATGCGGCGAGAACGGACCGCTCCTGCTCCAGGACTTCCACCTGATCGACTTGCTTTCGCATTTCGACCGAGAGCGGATTCCCGAGCGTGTGGTGCACGCCAAGGGCGCCGGTGCCCACGGCTTTTTCGAGTGCACGAATCCCATTCCCGAGCTTTCTCAGGCCGACCTATTCTCGACCAAGGGAAAGAAGTGTCCCATTACGGTTCGGTTTTCGACCGTCGGAGGAGAGTCGGGATCGCCTGACCTTCAGCGTGATCCAAGAGGCTTTTCAGTCAAGTTCCGTACAGATGACGGGAACTGGGATGTGGTCGCGAACAACACACCAGTATTTTTCTTGAGGGATCCTGCGAAGTTTCCTCATTTCATCCATACCCAGAAGAGGGACCCTGTGCGTGAAACTGTTCTTACAGCCTCGGCGGCTTATGCTGATTGGACTTTGTAGCAAACCCACCTCAACCACAATGACGATTCCTTCATGTTCTGGGACTACCTCTCGCAAAATCCCGAATCCATTCATCAGGTCATGATTTTGATGGGAGACCGTGGTATCCCAGACGGGTACCGCTTCATGCACGGTTATGCCGGCCACACTTTGAAGTTGGTCAACAAGGATGGTGATTGGGTTTACGCCCAGATCCACATGAAGTCGCAGCAGGGCACCAAGTTCATCACCCAAGAGGACTCCCTGACCATGTCTGCTGACTACTCGACAAACGACCTCTTTCAGGCCATCAAGAAGGGCGACTACCCGAAGTGGACTGTCGAGGTTCAGACCATGACGCCCAAGGAAGCCGAGCAGGCGTGGGAAAACGACAAGATCAATGTCTTCGACTTGACACACGTCTGGCCTCAGGGCAAGTACCCGTTGAAGAAGATTGGAGAGTTCACCTTGAACGAGAACCCGGTCAACTACTTCGCCGAAGTTGAGCAGGTTGCGTTCAACCCAGCGCACATGCCTCCCGGCATCGAGCCCTCGGCTGATCCCGTGCTGCAATCGCGCCTTTTCTCATACCCGGATACTCATCGCCACCGCATCGGGGTGAACTACCAGCAGCTTCCGGTCAACGCTCCGCGAAACGGCTTCAACGTCGGCAGCTTCCAGCGCGACGGTGCCATGGCGTTCTTCAACCAGGGCGCGAGGCCAAACTACCTCAGCTCCATCGACCCGATTCAGTTCAAGAACCGCACGGTTGATCTCGACAAGGCCCACGGTCACTTCACGGGCGAGGCCATCACTTTCCTCTCCGAGATTCGACCGGAGGATTTCAACGCTCCTCGCGCACTATGGCAGAAGGTCTGGGATGAGCCGGCTCGCGAGCGCTTCGTCAACAACGTCACCGGTAAGATGGAGCTTTGCAAGGACCAGGAGCCCTTGAAGCGACAGATCGCCATCTTCAGGGAGGTGGACCCCGAAATTGCCCAGCGACTCGAGAAGAGCACCGGAGTCAAGGGCTACGACGGCATTGCCAACCTGAGGTTTAACGGAACTCATAACGGCTTTGCCAAGGACGCGAAGAACAGGTATGCAAACGGTATCAATGTGTCTCAGGGCAAGAGTGTGACAGTCAACAACGGCGCTCCGGTTAATGGCACACACAAGGGCTAATGGTACCAAGTCGCAACGAGGCTTTCTGCAGTTTCCATGATAAATTCAAATGTACTTACTTTCATGTTCTAATTTTCGTTTCTCCTGTGTGAGCCTGGTGTCTCGACGGGCGCAGCTGATGGTTGCCTCGCCCTTGAGTGAGGCAGTGCAGGTTACTGGGTGATGACTAGCAACTATCGGTCGCGTGGCAACATTCAGGACGAAGTCCCGAGAAGAGCCTAACTTGAGGCTTCTTTTCAATGCACCGAGTAAACATAATTTCTATCAGACGCGTACTTAACAAGTCAAGAACTCCGTCATTCGTTTCAGAGTGTGGTAATCCGATGCATAACTCGGCTACACTTAGGCATATTCTCACGCATCCAGGTTTTACAGCGAGTCTTATCCTCAATCCGGTCATTGCAACAACATCAAGTCTCTCAGGCCTCGATATGAAAGTCCCTACGAGGTGCAGTGCATGCTACAAAATCAAGTGAGGGAGATTTTAATTCTATCGTGCAGCTGTTCTCATCACAGGGCGGTAATTCACACGGGGAAAGTGACGCCAACCACACGAAGGGGCGCCCGACCGAAGGTTACTTGTCTGAAGAATGGCACGAAATCACTCAGAATAGCTCTGAAAAGCTAGACGAGACTTCTCGTCATCTCGATAACCTCCCCCTCGCCGTGTCGTTCCTCCGCGAAACTTGTCGCCGCGCGACCTCAACCAAATCTGGGTCATCATCTACAAAGCCCTTACGAGCAAAGACCTATCAGGGAATCTAGTCAACGCGAACCGCAGCCCAGGGCCTTCTAGCGGTACCTCTGTGCAGTCTGCTCAAGAATGTCAGCGTTGAAGAACTGATTCGTCTGCACTTGTGGATGTCCGACGGCAAGCGGGCGAACCCCGACTTCGCACTTCACTCCCATCAAACCTTCGCGCAGAGCTGGATCCTCGCTGGCGAGGGTCGTGACCACGCCTACCAAGTTGATCCAGTCAACCATGCGGCCGATGCGACTCACGCTGGATACGCTATAATACGGAATGACGGCAAGGGGCAGAACGCGAACTATAAGACGCCCCAGTCCTATTTCGTTGTCCGTAACACTGGGAACCTGTTCAGGGCGGTCGAGGCGTCTACGAAGAGGCATGTCCAGAACGACACATACTCTGTCCCAGCAGCGGCGTTTCACACTACAGAAGTTGTACCGGACGCGCTGCATGCGACATTATTCTATTTCGATTCACATCGCGGATTCGTGCAAGATGCTGGTGTTCTCGGGCCCTAGGATGGGGAGTCTTACAAGCAGTATCCAAATCACAGGTAGGCAGGCTGTATTTTACCTCATGTTCTTATGTAGCTTTCTTTTCATGCATTGGCCTCCCTCTCGTTGGACCAGAATTTCTGGATACATAAGATTGAGATTGTGATCCAAAGCCAAGTTGTTGGTATTGAACATCTAGCCAGTAATGTGCGACGACCCCCTTCAGTTTGACCCGTTCCATACCAAGTCCAGCTTTCATAAGTCAATAAAGCCTGAAATTTTTAGAGCTCGAGATATATAGAAAGTGTTTCCGTGAAAGTGAACAAGAACAGAAGTGGGGGTGGTGGGAAGAGTCAACCGAGAAATTCACGTAACGCCATGTTGCCTAATTAGGGTGCCTCAGTCATGCATGTCGTGTACGAGAATGTACAACATCTCTAAAACTTGAGATCCAAGATTATCTTAACACTCTGGCGCAAATGCGGCCGCTGGGGGAAGCAGAGCTAACGTACCTTATTCATGGAAGAGATACAGTCAGACAGGTTTGTGTAATCGGATATCAGGCTTAATGTAAGAGTATGGCTATAGGCCTAAACCAGGAAAGGCTAGAATACTGAAACATAGGTATCTGTTATTATATTAAACTATTACTTAACCTTCTAAGTCTATAGCTTATAGAGTTTTCTCTAAGGTATATTTATCTACCCCTAACTTACTAACGTTTTACTAATAGCATAGCTTTATATCCTATACCTGCTATTATTCCTTATAATTACCCCCCTTTCTAAAGCCTTAGTCCCTAAGGCATACTAGTAGGGTAATGCAGCTCTATATTGCTAACTATAGGGCGATAGTTTAGCACCTTTATTATATTATTTGCTATTGCTCTTTCCTACGCTAAATTTAGATTACTATAGCGAATAATATATTTTATTTTCTAATATATTATATATTTTTGAATTTTAAGTATTGCTATTATTTTTTAATTAGTTACTAATAGTTATATAACTATTTAGTAGTATATAGCTAGTAATTATTTAGCCTTATTACCTAGCGATACTAAGTATAAAAGGGTATCTTCTTTTTGAGGTCTCTAACCTAGTTGAAGTTTCCCCTCTTTGCTATCCTTTTTTTTAACTTAGTAGCCTCTATCTTTTTCTTTAGCACCTATTCCACAAACTTTTACTATAATAATCTGATTTCTTCCTTATTTCTTCTTTTTAAGTACTTTCTTCTCTAGCCTTTTGCTAATAGCTCTCTACTATATCCTATATTATATATATAGGCGTAGTGCTTACTAAATACCTTTATAATCCTGTGATCCTCTCTAGCGATCTCACTAGTAGTGCTAATAATAGCTATCCTTACCTTAGCTATCTTTATAAGATATACTAGGATATTATTAACCTTTGCTATATATATAGCAAATATGCGCAGAAGTGCGTCTGTTGCGACTTCGATAAGAAGAAATATGCTGCTGTGAGTCTCTGCTAGTTCGCTGCTGGGTTGCCGTATGCTAACGCCTGGTAGGTTCCCCAGGAGCTTAGGGGCGCCTGCCTCGCTAGTTGAGGGTTGGATCCGCCCTGTCGCTTGGTTATCGGCGATATATTAGCGGAGTTCTTCTAACTAATGCTCATTCAATAGGTAGAAAGGCCTATATAGAGGTTTCTTCCCTTTGATTAAGTTAATAGTATATTCCGCGCCCTCTAGGTCTAGGTACTCCTTTGCTAACTATTTATTAAATATTACCTATTTGCTAAATAGCTCTAGTAGTAACTCTATATTACCCTCTAGGGTGTCTTCTTCTTCTAGAGCCCCTATTAGTAGCTTATAGGAGGTAATATTCCCTAATATATATATAATATAGGCTTTTCAGCTATTCTTAATAACCTCTTATATAAATACTAATAGCTTAGTAATACTAAAGCATTTATATTCCTAGGTTTTTATCTAGGTATTAATTATAATACCCTCTCTTCCTATAGAGTATTATAATAGGAGGAGGTCTCCTGCTCCTTTAGGTTAGGGGGCTTTAGCAAAGAGTTGCTATATCTTCCTTACTCCTCCTCCTAAGTTAATAAGGAAGAATATTAACTAGTATATATTCTAGCTTATTATAGATAACCTATTAAACCCTTCTAATATAGGGGTAATAGCTACTACAGGTTATAGTTATAGGGACTTAGCTAGTTAACTACTAATAATATCAACCTAGGAATAGGAATCTATATCTACTACTACTTCTTATTTAGCGATATTCTAGAGAACGATTACCTATCCCTTTATATTAGCTCCCTTTAGGAGAGTATCTAGTTCTAATTTAAGCATAGGGGTTATTAATATAATCCCCTAGCCTACTCATTTTCTAATAAGTTAAGTTCCTTAACTCTTAAGGATTAGATTATATTAATCCTTACCTTCTTAGTAAGTATTTAGTATCCTATTAGCGTTTTATTTATGCTTCGTCTCGCGCGTTTATCCGGGTAGTCTGCCCTCTTATACCCCTTTTGCTTATAGCTAAAGCATACTATATAATTAGATATTATAAGTTATATACTAAGGCTAGATATAGACCTATTCTAGTTAGATCCCTATATCGCACTACTAACCTATTAGTAAGGTATTAGGCTTTATAAACCCCGCGCTATCTTCTAGCTAGAACCCTACTAGCCTAATTTTTAACCCGACCTCGCTACTAGGGGCCCCCTTAGGTTATGCTCTTCCCTTATATACTATTTCTTGCTTTCGCTTTATAGAGGTTTACTACCCTATTAGTAATATATCTCCTATAAGTATTTAGCTTCTATAGCTATATCTCTTAGCCTCTATATCTCGACTTTCTAATATTCGAGTTCTCTATATAGGAATAGGGCTAATTAGAAGTATAGCATATAAGCCTTAGCCTTACTATCTTTTATACTAATTATACCTAAGTCCTAATATATTACTAACTATTTAGTAAAGAACTATATTAGTAACTATATCTCCTTCTGCTTTATTATATCTAGCTTCTCGTAATACTTTCGCTCTTAAAGCTCAGGGTTAATATAGTATTAGCGAGTAAACGCTATAAAGTTAACCTATGCTAGGTCTCCTTCTAGCCTAGCCCTATAGTATTGCTACTAGGTCTATAGGGATAGGCTTATCTTCATAAGTACCTATTAGACCTACTGCTCTAGCATATTACTAGTATATAGTTAGTTTCTATCTTTAATCGCTTAGATCTAGTTATTAACCTAGTCTATAGTAAAGTCCTTAGTTATAATATAGTAGTTATATATAGGGGGCTTTTTATATTCTCTCTATAAGTATCTTAGCGCTAAGCAATTAGCAAGCTCTTATAATAGGGCAGCGGTTTATTCCTCGTGCTGCTATTATTATAGATATATCTGCTCTATAAGGCTCTCCTATTATTTCTATAGTAACCCTATAGCTTAGGCAAGGATACTAGAGATACTAGCTTCTCGGGGCATCCCGGGCGGGGTGCCCTATTAGCTACTGCTCGCTATCTATTCGCCCCTTAAGGGGTAGTCTGCCTAGTCTAGCGCTACCTAGGACCTAGCCTAATTACTCGGGGTTATTCCTCCTGCTATATTATTACTAGGGTTATCTATTCCCCTAGCGTAGTATCTATACTATATTCCTTATATCTTAGGGCTTAGTAAATAATCGGTATCTTATTAGCTAAGACCCTATTAGTTATATTCTATATACCTAGCCCGGAGTTTATTATAGTTAAACTGTCACACGCCTTTTGGTGATATAGTCGGCTATCACGTGGTATTCCACGTGACCACAGTTAGGCTTAATACCTATCCTTTAAGTAGGAGCCTTCTAGCAGATAAGCTTAGAAGGCTCGGCTATTATAGAATATATTACTATATACCTATAATTACCTATTGCTCTATTTATTATTATTTACGCTTATATTGCTCTTTTCCTTGCTTTACTCGTAGTCTTAGTAACCCCTACTATAGCCCTAGGCTAGTAGGAAGACTATAATAACTAGTAGTACGACTTATTCTTTTTTTCCTTATCTAAGACCTCCCTTATATTATAAAAACTCGTAACGAGGTAGAGGACTTAGACTTAACCTCGAAACCCCCTCCTAAAAGTATTTATATACTAAAAGGAAGGAAGTTAAAGAAGTTAAAGAGATAGAGGTCTTAACTATTAACTTATATAGCTAACTACTCGAGTTTAATATTAAATTAGTATAGTAATCCCTCTCTTATAGAGGAATATCACGATATAGGAGATATAGCTAGAATTAGATATTATAACGAAGCTTATAAGCTCTATAGTTTCTAGTAGGCTTACGAAGACTATAACTTTACCCTTAGCCTTAGTAAACGATTTTATAACTAGATAGCGAACCTCGCCTCTCTCGAATAGGATAATAACTATATACCCTATATAGATATCGTCAATATAGGCTAGAAAGCGAAAGCTAATCTATGCTATTACTAGATACTTAAGCCTAATAACTATATAACTATATTAATTAGCATTATTAATACGATCGCAGCTATAAGGGATACTCTAGTAATAGTAGCACTTTTTATACTCCTATCTAGAGAAGAAAGCCTTTATAGAGCTAGTAAGAGAATTACCCTTCTGCCCCCGAGAGACGAAAGAGTTATAACTCCTATCTAGTCTAGCTAGTTAGATATCGAACCCCTAGGACCTCCTATTAAAGCGAGAGCTATAATAGATAATATTTATAATAGGAGCAGAAAAAACCCTAAACCGCGAGTTATAGCACTAGAAGATACTATTATAGGACTATTAGAGCGAAAAATCTATAGAATACTATAAATTCTTTATAATACTACTATAGGTCTGCTAAAGTAGGATATATTAGTAGGGAGGACCTAGCTATTATAATAGAATTTAGCGCTACTACTAATATTTTTACTATTATCCTAGGGGCCCTATCTAGAGCTGCTATCCCAGGGTCTCGAGGCTTTACTCCTTTAAGTATTTAGCTAGCTCGAGGCTAATACTAGGGCGCTATAGCTTATAAGAACTTAATAGGAAGGTAGATTTACCTAATAGTATAGTATTTTTTAGCTAGATACCGATAAGAAGTATAGCATAGAGCCCGTCTTTTATAACTAGGATATTCTATGCTATAAGGAGATAGATCTATAGATCTCTAGCTTAGATACTAAAACCACTAGCCTAGCTATAGCTTTAGAGATTATATAGAATTAGAGCTCTCTACTACGAGGGAAAGCACTTAGCTAGTAGGAATACTAACTCAGGCTAATTAAATAATAAAACCACCTCTGCGCAGGATATTACGCCCTATATAATGCTATTAGGAGACGTTTTATACTAACCTAATAGGAGTCTATCTAATAAATTGCTATATATAGGTTTATTATAGAAGACCTTAAGGGAGATAGAGATATTTATAACTTTACTTAAAACTATTTTAAATATAGTAGAGTATAGATAGGACTAATATCTATAGTTAGCTAGCTATTAATAATCTTCTATAATATAATTAACCTAGAGCTTTAGCGATTCCTAGATAAACTAACTACTAGTAATACTCTCGAGGATTACCTTAATATAGCTAAGAAAAAACGCAAGGTAGTTTAGCACAGACTCTAGGTGCTAATTAGCATTAACTATATATCAGAAGAATCCGACGACGCAATATAGAATAGTAATAAGGGATAACGGAATAACCGAGACTTCTAACGGGATAATTATAATAATCTGCAACCCTAATAACGTTATTAACCTTAGTAATGCTTCTAGCGCTCTAATAACTATTAAAACTAGAAAGATCGCTACCTATAGAACTAGCTATAGAGAAACCCGGGTTTTTAACGTTATATAAAATATAATAGACTAGGCTAGACGGACTTAGATACCTATTATATATAGGAGGATTATAATAACGACTATAATATCGACGACCTCGTTAATAGCAGCTATATCCTACTAGACGTATAGGAAGTCCCCTATGATTCAGCTGCCCTATTAGAGCAACCTCATAAAGAGGAAATAGCAGGCTAGATAACGGATATCGTAGTTATAGCGAGAAGCATGCTAGCAATCTCCCTAACTATTTCGGTTATAAACTTTACTATATACTATATTAATAATATAGTGAATTTCGCAGGTCTCGTTACGATTCCCCTAGCGAATAATGCATAGGTATTACTTAAGAAAAACTAAATTATTAACGCCTAGGTAAAACTAGTAAAATAAACGATACTAGCTAAATAGATATATCTCCGCCTTAATATAAAAAGCAATAATATAGCTAGCCTAGAGGAAGTCTATATTAATATAGGCGCCTCAATAACTCTAGTTAATAGGAATTAGGTACTACGCTTTGCGCGGAATCCTATGTTTTAAATAATAGAACTATAGAGGATAAATGCAGTAGACTTAACCTTTTAGGTAATAGAGCAGGTTATATTTAACTTCTATATCCCAGGCACTATTAGCAATATAGAGATCAATAGCTACGTTATTATTATAGCTAGAGTTATAAATACCCTCAGAGCGAATCTTCTATTAGGAATACTATTCTATAAAGATCACGGGCTAGTTATAGACTTTAATAAGGGCATAGTTAAGTTCTGCTTAGTATATAGAATATAGTATCTAGTCTAGTTTAGGAGATAGTACCTAGTAACTAGACGAGTTAATAACGCCTATACTATAGTTATTCCCCTGCAGAGTAACGTATTTATTATAACTAGCTTTATTAACCTCCCTAAGTTAAGCTAGCAAGGCTCTAATACTTAGTAGTTTCAAT
>JAOQIF010000770.1:0-42529 GCA_026260285.1 Colletotrichum sansevieriae | reverse complement strand
AGCCCCTATTACCCCTAAGGCTACTAAGGTAATCTTTACCCCCCCCCCCCCCCCCCCCACCTTAGTATAGGGAATAACTCTAGAAGAACCCTATTACTAACTTATTTAATATATTTAAACTAGAAGTTAACTACTTAATAATATTTATTTTAATAAAGAAAAAGGCTAATTAGGAACTTTCCCTAGCTTTATATAAGTTTAATAAGCTTATTATTAATAATCCCTTCTTTTAGAAATCTTATAAGAAAGAGATTAATACCCTTTTTAATTATAAAGTATTTAAATTTAAGATCTGTAACTTAATTAAATAATATAACTACTTTTTAAATCCTATATAATTAATAAAATTAAGAATAAAACTACTACCTCCTTTAAGAAGTCCTACTTAGTTATTTATAATATTAATAATACTAATAAGTAGGATATTTTAATCTAGTTACTTATAATCTGGCGTTATAATATTTACCCCTTTCTAGTAATTACCCCCTCGCTTAGCTCTAATTATACTATTTAAATTAGGAATATTACCTAAGCCTATATATAATTCTAAATAACGCTAGCGCGTAATATTTATATCTAACTACCTAACTAGATCTATAATCTCTACCCCCGTAGGATTATTATAAAAGTTATTAAACCTCTCTATAGTATTATAGAAGCTAAAGTAGGCTACTTATAGCACCTATTATTTTAATAAGTTATATATAAGTAGTTCTACTTTTAACCCCTATCTACTTATTACTAATAACTTAAGCCCTCATTTTACTATTATTAGGATATAAGTAGATAATATAATCAGTCTGTATAATAATACTTTTTCTATTATTAAAAGGAAAGCTCTAGAAAGCTAAATTTATAGCTAAACCTAAGGAGAAACTTATACCCTAAACCCCTATTACCTTTAATAATAGAACAATCTCTATTACTAGTATTAGTATAATTATATTATACTAGCAGGACTAGGGTACTAAGATTTACTCTATAAAGAAGATGCTGAAGAAGATACTAGTAAAGAAATAATATATTAATTAGTAAGCTAGAGGGACTTATATAGCTGTAATTTGCTAACTAGAAGCCTACTTTAACCTATTAATTACTATCTAATACTAGGATCTAACTAATAAAAGTATTACTACTCTTAATGAGCGCTTATAATAGCTAAAGGATAACTTTGACTAAGGCTTGATAATTATTATATTATTACTACTTACTACTAAACTATTTATATTTATAGATAGATTTTTTACTAATAATTAAGACCTTATATTATAATTAGGCTATATTATTATACTTACTAATAAGATAATAAATAATATGACCTTTATAATAAATAGTAATACTATTTATTATAGCTCTACTAAGTATAAATAAGTTACCTATGGAATATTAGCTTTAGAAATCTATACTATAGTTACTAGTATAGACCTCGCCTTTACTATTACTTTAACCCTTTAATAAGTTATTACTAAGCTAGGTATTACTAACTCTATCCCAATAGTAATATATACTAACTTATACTCGCTTCATAAGTATCTAGTCAAACTTATTACCATAAAAGAAAAGAGGCTTATAATTAATATCATAGCCCTCTATTAGTTATATAAGGGCTATAAGCTATCTAAGATCTAATAGGTTAATAGTAAAGATAACCCTACTAATATATTAATAGAAATAACGCCTAATAAGGCGTTACGCCGCCTGATTAATAGGAATAAATTAATAATTTATATAAAGGATAGGTAATATAAATAATAGAAGGATTAGTATAATAATAGTATAATAATAGTATAATAATAGTATAATAATAGGTATTTATAAAAGAATAGGATTATAGCATTACTTCTTAGAAGCTAATAATAGCTTCTAACCTATTATTTAATTCATATAATTAAATAGGCTTATTAGGCGATTACTAGTATAAAAGAAAAACTACTAGTATAGGAATATTCGCTTACTTATATAATAAGTAGGACTCCTACTTACTTAGTAGGCTAGATCTAGCTTTAGATTCGTGGCCTAGGATAGAATAACTAGGACTTAGCGAGTAGTTATATAACTTATTATATAACCTACCTTATTAGCTTCCTATGTTATTCCTATCTCACTAGCTACCATCTAATAATAACTTTATTATTAATAATCCAGACTTGATATTACGCTCTACTCTCTACTCTATTTATTTACTAGTATTATAGTACCAACATAGGTCTTATTAATAAGTTATATCTAATTATAAAGGCCTAGAAGAGGGAGGAGCAGTAAGAGGCTATTAGTAATATTAAACCTAGATTAGGGTAAATCTAATACTTAAAACTAAAGGGGCGCGGTATTAATACTAAGTATTATTAGACTAACTTACTAAATACTATTATAATCATAATCTTATACCTTCCCTTATTATATAATAACTCTAATTAAATAGTATTTAGGTAAATAGTAGTAATTTATCTAATAAATAATATATACCTCTAAAGCTATAGCTTAAGAGAAGTACTCTATATTTAAGGTATAATTAGCTATTTATTTAGTTAATAAGATTAGAGTTTCTACAAAGGAATTATTGATAATAATTAAATATTATACTAAGTTAATATTAGTATAAAAAGTAAGAGAGTATATAGTTATTTAAGCCCTCTATGTATAAGTAACTTTAGCCTACTTTACTTTATTATAATACATAATAACTCCCTCCTCTAAACTAGTAAAGCCCCCTAAAAGGTAGTAGTAATAACGCCTTATTATAAATAAGAATACCCTATTAAGTTACCTTATAAGAGGGTTAAGGAGTTATCTCGCATAGTAGCTTTTATAGTACCTTACTAGAAGGTTTAGTAAGGGCGTTACTACGAGAGCCTTAGTAGCCTGTTTAGCTCCGATATAATTAGCCCTAGTATAGCGCGCGTCTAACTTTATAATATTTAGAGGGTTTGCTTCTAAGTAGGAATATATAGGGTTCTTATATTATTTTCTTTAACTAATAGAGAGTATAAGTTAAAATATCTATATAGTGTTTCCCGAATTATACTTATGAGCTAGGTAAATTTATTATAGTCCTTTTATAAAGGGGCTGCGGTATAATTCTAAACTTAAGTTATCTTATAAGAAGTAAAGATAAATAGAGAATATTATAATATCTATATACTAATACTTAAGATACTCCCTATAATTTTATAATAAGGAATTAACCTAGTTATTAATTATTAGGTTCGGAGTTACGCTATAGCCCCTTTATAAAAAAGACTATAATAAATTCACTCAGTTTATAGGTATAATTTGGGAAATATTATATAGGTATTTTAACCTATACGCTCTACTAATTAACGAAATTAATATAAGAACTTTATATATTCCTATTTAGAAGTAAACCCTTATATAAAGTCGGATATATACTATACTAGGGCTAGTTATATCGGAGCTAAATAGGCTACTAAGGCTCTTATAGCCTAGAAAAGCTACTATACAAGATAACTCCTTAACCTACCTTCTTGTAAGGTATTATAAATGCTACTATATAAGAGATAACCCCTTAACTAAAGAGGTCTTTCCTAAGAGGTTCTTATAGCTAGAAGTATAAGAAGCTTTATTATAAGTAGGGCTTTGTACCTCTCCCTCTTCCTTATCCTTATTTAACTTATAATAAATCCTTAATTATATTAATACTAAGCTTTATATATAAATATACTAAGCTTAAGCGAGGTATACCTTTTAGTATAAATAATATATAAGGGATTACTAGAGAGTTTAATATTAATATAATTAATAAAACCTACTCCTTTAGTAATTACTATACTATATATAGAGAGTATATTATTACTATAGCCCTTAAGAGGGCTTACTTTAATACCCCTATAGGGGACTCTATAATATATTATTATATTATAGCTAAGTAAGTAAACTTAGTAATAGAAGTTTAGTAAGTTATTATATACCCTATAGAGTAGCCCTTTTGTAAGTAAGTCCTCTATATTACTAAGGTAGAGGTAGCTTATTAGGGGAATATTAGTAAGTATAGCTTATACTAACTACTTTAATATAGAGAGAGTATTACTAATAATAATATAGCTACTAGGAGATAAAGTAGTAATAGAGGTAGTATTAGTAGCGCGGGTAGTATATAAGAGGATAAGTTAATAGTTTTATAGTTTATTAAATAATTAAAAACTACGTTATTATTAATACAAAGTTAAAGATCGTGAGGCTATCTAGTGGGGTATATATAAGTATAGCTATAGTTAGAAGAGTCACGATCACGTGACTAAAGGCTATGTGTATTATTAGGAGACGCGGAGTTAGAAGGTCTATTATACTTAAGTAGGTAAAATCACTATATAGTAGCTAGAGGCTAGTTATTAATTATAAAAGGGAAGATATCTAACTTTGTAGAGCCTCTCCTCTCTAAAAATCTAATTTTCTTATGACCTCCTTATTACTATAAGGCCTTAAATAAAGAAGCTTATAACTTAAAAGAATAGGAAATAAAGAGAAAGGCTTATAATACCTTAAGCTATTTAATTACTACTTAAATAACTTTATAATACTATAAAGATAATAATAAAGAATAATAATAAATACATAATCCTTAGAATATTATAAATACTCTTAACTATAGTCTTCTAAGTATTATTAAAAGGGATTAAAGCTAATCTTCTAGACTTCTTATTGATTAATAAATCTAAGGATAAAAAGATATAATATAAAGAATTATTCTAAGTAATATTAGGCGCCTATATATGTAAGTATATAAGAGTATTTAAGATAATTAAAATAATTAAAATAAAGTACTAAATAAGTTTAAATATACTAGATCTAAGTAATTTAATATCAATTAGAGAAGTCAGTTGGTTATATTATATTATATTAAATCTAAAGGGGTATATTAAATTAACTCCTTATATACATATAATAAGGCGTAATATATATATATATATATATATATATACAAAAGTAATATAAAATCTAGCTAAATTACGTAGTATCTATATTAGCTAGTTTTAAGCATAAATTCCGCCTAGATCTATATATAGAGTTTTTATATAGTTATATATTAATTTTTAGGTACTTTTATATCCTATACTATATAATTCAATATATTAAATTAGTACTTAAGCCGCGCGCAATAGCAAATCGGTAACATGTCTCGTGGGACCTACATCTTCTGCCGATTTGATAAAACCCACTTCACTTGCTTACTAAGGCAACAGTACTGCAATATCCAGCCGTCTGCCGTATGCCTCAATAAAGCAAGCTCCCCTTCTGCACCTGAGGCCTTGGTTAACTAAACCCTTTGGCATGAAGACAATTACATGCACCAGAGAGTCCAGTGGAGGTTTACTATTCATTCTTCTTCTTCTTCTTGTTGGCTTTGCCGCTTTTCATCCTTGCTACTTATGCAATGTTTTCGAAAGGCTAGACGAGATGACGAGCCATTATACAATGGTATGCGTGAGAATGATTACGATTGAAGAGTTCTAGTTCGGCAATAATAATTGCGAGGCCAGCGAAATACAGTCAACGCATGAAATCAGAGGCAACGTGCGTCCGAATGCCGATCCTGTCCTTGGCCCTTGCAATTAACCAATGGTATCTCGTATGTATTTGTGGTCGACAGACCTTCGTAGATGGTTAGACTCCGCCGTTGGCACGAGAGCCAATTCTCGAGCTTCTCATCTTTATCACTTGTTCTCGTGGCGGGAGATCTGTCCTCTCATTTTACGTCATGGTCTGACCTTGCTGAGACTGACGACCTGCTGTGACGTCTAGTCTCGGTCGCCTCATCTGGTTCATGCCTTCGACCAACATGTTCTTTGCCTTCTTCGCCCGATTTTCTGCTGCGTGCCTGGACGCCCGGCGAGCGAGGAGCGCTAATACCACTACGAAGTCTTCCTCGAGTACCGTCCCGAGCCAAATGGTCAAGAGTAACTCCTCGACTACGGCGTCTCCTCGGGCTCCTGCTGCAAGACGTCGGGCTTCGCGAAAACGCGCTGCTGAGCGATCTGCTCCGAGATCTGTTGCGACAACTGGGAGAGCGGCTTCGAGAAGAAGAATATCTGCGCCGCTTCGTGGCAGGTCGTCTGCCGGGCGAAGGTGATGCGGCCGAGCGGCTCTCCGAAAGACTTCGCTTTCGTCGGGGGTCCCGGTGGCTTGCAGCACCCCGCCTGGGCGACATGGAGCGGCTTCTTGGGGGTCGAATGGGGGATGAGCTGCGGTCTCGCCGGGACTTTCTTGGCGGTGAAGGGGATCCGCGGCTTGACGCGCTGCGGCTTCGAGAGGTGGACCTAGATGACGCAGATGCAACTGAGGGCGAGCGAGAGGCACCGCGTCGACGTCCTGAGGCTCTGCCAGTCGTGCGGCGGTCTCGGGGGACGTAGCTATCACGTTGTGACCCGCGAAAAGAGCCTCTGTCCCGCTGGTTGCGATATCTTGGTGCCGTGGATCTGGATCTGTTTTCGCCAAAGTGTCCCCCGTGTCTGCCCCTTTGTTCAATTTCCCTGTCGCCGCGATGACCACGCCATGTATCCCCACGGCCACGGCCGCGATCATCACGCTCGCGATCCCTCAGCCGGCTCATATCTTGTTCTCGTCGTTCGGCATCTTCGCGTCGGCGGCGAGCTTCGTCTGCGGCACGATCAGCTTCGATCTGAATCCATGGTCAGTCACGTTCATCAGAAATTATCAAGAAGTTGCAGACCTTCTCCTGTATCAACTCTAGCTTTTTCGCCTCGAGAAGCTCCTTTGGAACGCCTTGGGGGCTAGTTTGGGCGCTCAGGCACAGCTTCCATAGCTCCTTGCAAAACGGCGCCGTATCCTTATCCAAGAAGCCGGTAAGCTGAATTTGAAGAGATTTGATGTCGGGCTTGTGGGTTGTTAGCAAGTCGAAGCCGCATAGTCGCAGAGAGACTTGACTAACAAATCTGCAGCCTTCGATCAAATTGAAGCAAAGCTCAATGACAACATCGTCCTCGCTACCGAGGATGTCGGAGATTTTGCTTGCGATCCATCTGGGAGAAAACCAGGTCAGCAAACTCAAGTTGCGGGTTTATGCCATCAACCAGACTTTTTCATCACTTGAAGGTTGACTTTTTGCATGTCAACCTTTTGGTTGAATTCCGGGGGGAACTTCGTAGACTTGAGCAGCTTTGCATCCACGCCGGTCGCCATGGTTGTTAAAAGCTCTTGGGCTCTGCAGCGAAATTTGGGATAAGTCGTAAATGACCAAAGGCAATGTGATGTCGAAGTGAATACTCTAGGCTTAAGGGGGCCAAAACTTGGCTCCATTCAAGGACTGGAACTAAATCTGGGTAAGCATGTTCCAATGGAACGCGTCCCGACCCGTTTTACCAGGGCCCATCGTTATCTTATCATGTTAGGATCGCTTAGTCAGCGGGGTCTGGCCGAGGATGGTGCGATTTTGTCATTTCTAAGGCACGTGCCTCGGGCAAGGTGTTACAACCGCAAACGGCGCTATATCGCAATAGGCGGGCTGCGCGCAGCGTGATATTAGGCTGCATATAGGTTAGAGGCGTAATACGCAGTATAAGGGCTTAATAGTATATAGAAGCATATGATAGGAGCGCGGGTCGCACTATAATTAGGTATAAGGATAGCTTTGCTTATATGACTATAATTAATACGCTTATTTAACCCTAGTTTCTAACTCCTAACTATATATAAGATTCTTATTTTTATATAGTAGTATAACTAATATAACTTTATAAATCTAAATTACTTATTATAGTAATTTTTAGAATAATAAAACTAGTAGTATATAATTATCTAATATAATATATATACTATATAGACTTTAATTTATTTTTAAGAAGCTTATAGAGTTACTTATAGTTATAATAACTACGCTATAAGATATAAAGTAATAAAGCCTTAAGATAAAGCTATTATAGATCTTTAATATAAGATTATAAAGCTATAATCAACTTAGTAAAAAAAGCTTAAGGAGTATAAGACTATTTAAATATAGTTATAAGAAGTATATAAAGTAACTCTAATACTATTTATAATTAGTAATAATAGTAGAGATACTTTATCTCTAATAATATTACTATTAATAAGCCCTAGCTTATTTTTATTTTAGAGTATAGGAAGAACTAAGCTAGTTAGATATTATAATGATAAATACTCTACTAATAACTAAGGTACTTATTATTATACCTAAGCTAGATATAGATTACTTTAAGGACTTTTAAATAAAATTTATAAAGGATTACTACTTAAAGGGATTTATAGATTAGATTATATAGTATATATAAGTATAAATTGCACTTATAGTATATAGAGTTACTATTAGGGATAACTTAACTTATTATATAGAGGATCTCTATATAGTAATAGAGATATATAATAACCTTATAGAGGCCTCTAGCTACTATATAGTCATTTTACCTACTTAAGTGTAACAGACCTTCTAACTCCGCGCCTCCTGATAATACACATAGCGTTTAGTCACGTGATCCTCTCCTAACTATAGCTATACTTATATATTACCTATTATACTAGATAGCCTCACGATGTTTAACTTTACATTAATAATAACGTGGTTTTTAATTATTTAAATTATAAAACTATCGACTTATCCTCTCGCGCACTACTCGTATACTACCCGCGCTGCTAATACTACCTCTATTAGCACTTTATCCGCTAGTAGCTATGCTATTATTAGCAGCCTCTCGCTATAATATAATTGCGAGTATGCCCTCTAGGGGTATTAATAAGAGCCCTCTTAAGGGCTATACTGATAATACGCTCTCTGTATATAAGAGATTAGTTAATAAAGGAGCGGGTTTTATTAATTACATTAATACTAAACTCTCTAGTAATCTCTTATATATTATTAATATTAAAAGGTATACCTTATATAAGCTTAGTATTTTTATATATAGGGTTTAGTACTAGTATCTTTAAGGATTTATTATAGGTTATAGGGATAAGGAAGAGGGAGAGGTATAAGGCCCTACTTATAGAGCTTCTTATGCTTCTAGCTATGAGAACCTCTTAGGAAAGACCTCTTTAGTTAAGGAGGTATCTCTCGTGTAGTGGCGTTATAAGTTAAAATTCCTTGTGTGTCTTAGGCCTAGGCTGATCCGGGTTAGCGCAGCACCTTGCTAGAAGGTCGACCTTTTAGGTTAAGGAGTTATCTCATATAGTAGCTTTTACCTTACTAGAAGATTTAGCGAGGGCGTTACTATAAGAGCCTTAGTAGCCTACTTAGCTCTAATATAATTAGCCCTAGTATAGCATATATCTAACTTTATATAGTCATATTTATAGGGTTTACTTCTAAGTAAGAATATATAAGGTTCTTATATTATTTTCCTTACCTAGTAGAGAGTATAGATTAAAATACCTACATAGTATTTCCCGAATTATACTTATAAATTACGTAGATTTATTATAGTCCTTTTATAAAAGGGCTATAGCGTAATTGTAAGCTTAACTTAATAACCTTATAGAAGGATTACTATTACTTATAATATATATTTAAAGTAGCTTTAAGATATAAGAGACCCTTTTATAGATATATACTAGCGCTAGTATTATATTATAAGAATAATTATATGACTAGATATATATACTAAAGCTTAGAAAGGGCGATTTAATAGTATATATATTAAGATTTAATAAATTATAATATAGATATTATTAGGTTCGGAGTTATACTATAGCCCCTTTATAAAAAGATTATACTAAATTTACCTGGTTCGTAAGTATAATTTAGGAAATACTATATAGGTATTTTAACTTATACTTTCTACTAGTTAAGGAAAATAATATAGGAACCTTATATATTCCTACTTAGAAGCAAACCCTTATATAAAGTTAGATATATATATCATACTAGGGCTAATTATATTAGAGCTAAACGGGCTACTAAGGCTCTTATAGTCATGCCCGCGCTAAACCTTCTAGTAAGGTAAAAGCTATTATATAAAATAAGTCCTTAACTTAAAAGGTCGACCTTCTAGTAATGTATAAGCTATTATATAAAATAACTCCTTAATCTTCCTTCTAGTAAAATTAATACTACTATATAAGAGATAACTCCTTAACTAAAGAGGTCTTTCCTAAGAGGTTCTTATAGCTAGAAGTATAAGAAGCTCTATAAGTAGGGCCTTATACCTCTCCCTCTTCCTTATCCCTATAACCTATAATAAATCCTTAAAGATACTAGTACTAAACCCTATATATAAAAACGCTAAGCTTATATAAAGTATACCTTTTAATATTAATAATATATAAGAAATCACTAGAGAGTTTAGTATTAATATCATTAATAATACCTACTCCTTTATTAATTACTCTATTATACATAGAGAGTATATTATTAGTATAGCCCTTAAGAGGGCTCTTATTAATACCCCTAGAGGGGATACTTATAATTATATTATAGCTAAGTAAGTAGACTTAGTAGTAAAAGCTAGGTAGGTTATTATATACCTTATAAAGTAGCCCTTCTTTAATTAGGTTCTCTATACTATTAAGATAGAGGCAGCCTAGGCCTATTAGGGCTTAAACGTTAGTAAGTATAGCTTATGCTAACTAATAGAGAGAGTATTACTAATAATAGCATAGCTATAAAGGCGTTAGCTAACCCGCTTAAACAAGAGGATAAAGATAGTAATAACTAGTAGATGAAGCGGTAATAGAGGCGGTATTAATAGCGCGGATAGTGCGCAAGAGGATACGTTAATAGTTTTATAATTTAAATAATTAAAAACCTCGTTATTATTCATATAAAGTTAAAGATCGTAAGGCTATAGGTATAAATAAGTATAGCTATAGTTAGGAGAGGTAGTTAGTAATTATAATTATATAACTAAAGGCTATATATATTATTAGGAGGCGCGGAGCTAGAAGGTCTAATGCACTTAAGTAGGTAGAATTACTATGTACTAGCTAGAAGCCTAATATAGATATTAATAGGTAAGAGGTATTATCTCTACTAAACATACTATTTAAGTATTTATTTAAGGAGTAGAGGACTAATATTATAACTAAGCTATATATTAATAAATAGGTTAGTTAAGACGCGTATGATAGATCTTTAGGATAAGGCTTATATAACTAGTAAGATAAAGGCTATACTTATAACCTAAGTAATAAATAAGCTATTAACGGGGGATAAGAAGATAGAGCCTAAAAAGAATTAGTAGAGCTATAGTTATTATAATTATAAGTACGCTAATATTATATAATAAAATTACTCTAATTATAGTCCTAAGGAAAAGAGCTTATTAATATTACTAAATAGTAATAATAAGATAGATATACTTAAGAAGGAATTTATAAAAGAGGGTTAGAATGTATTAGAGTAAGTTTACAATATCTTTATAAACTTAAATAACTTTTAAATAGCTTAGAACAGCCTTATAGTATACTTAGTATAAATAGAGAAGTTTATAGAGACTAAATAAAAAGAGATTATTCTAAAGATAATTAAGTATAGTAATAGCGCTTAGCTATAGGATATAGGCGTAAATATATATATAGTTAATAATATATTATAGTATAATAATAATGAGTATATGCTATTAATAACTCTATATGCGATTTATATAAGAGGAAGTAATATCTATTCGAGGTACATAAGTATAATTACCTTACGCTTTAATCATAAGGAATTAATATAGCTATAAGATATCTTATATATACTAAGCTTTCTAGTTAAAACATTTAATAATAAGAGATTATACCTTAACAGAGGTTACTTTAATAAGAACTAACTAATAGGCGCTAATAAGTAGGTATTAATTAATATTTAATATTTAGTAATAAGGGTTTAACTTTAATATTACTTATAAATAAGATTTAAGTATATAACTATATATACTATATAGTAGAGGGCTAAGTTAGAGCTCTAGTATTATAAGCTAGAGTACCTAGGCTTTAGAGAGATAGGGAAGCCTATTGAGATAATAAAGGGTTATATTATAAGCCCTAAGTTAGTTATGCTATAGCTAAATAAAATATATAATATGTTAAAAAGTTTATAACAATCTCTATATATATTTAGGCGCTATATAGAAAGGGTATGAGATATTCTATATATATAGATTAGAGAAATAAAGCTAATAAAGTATTTTAAAGACTTTTTATTAGTTATAGATAATAAGATATACTTCTAAGTAATTATCTTTATAGAGATAAAGGATTAAGTTTGGAGTTACGCCGTAGCCCCTTTATAAAAAGACTATAATAAATTCACCTAGTTTATAAGTATAATTCGGCAAATACTATGTAGGTAGTTTAACCTATACCCTCTACTAGTTAAGGGAAATAATATAGGAACCCTATATATTCCTACTTAGAAGCAAACCCTCTAAATATTACTATATCATGTCGGACGCGCGCTGCACCGGGGCTGATTATATCGGAGAGATATAAAGGATAAGCTAGCGCGCTAACTATAAATATCTCTCCAAGGATAGAAGAACGCCTTTAGTATAATAGTGAAGGTTATTTATATAAATAATACGAGAGAGTTTATAGTAACTTATTTTAAAGCTATTTTATAGAATAATAGAATAAGGGTAGAGTCTTTATTACTATATATATAGAACTATATAATATAATATTATAGAGCGCGTAATCTAAATTATATTAAATAAGGTATATGCTTTAAGTATTAATCTTAAGGACCTAGTAAAACTATAGCTAATTCTACTTATGATAGTAGTTTATATTATTAATTCTCCTTTACTATAGTAGTATTAAATAAGACGCCTATTTAAGCGCTTTAAAATAGGTTATTAACCTTAGGAGGAGACTATATATCTAATATAAGTTAGCTAAGACTTATGAGAAATATATCTTTTTTTATAAATTTAGAGATATAAGTAAAGAGTAAAAGGATTACTATATAAATTAAGAAAGAATTTCGTATTAGGTATTATAGAGCCTAAGTATATAGGATATAGGTATTATAATAAGATAAGATTATTATTTATTATTATATTCTTCTTTATAAACATATAATAGAGCTAGTAGAGCGCTAGTGGATATTACTACCTAAATAGGGCCTAAAGTTATAACGCTATATATATAATATTATAGAGTAGATATATAGAGTATATCTATAGATTAGAGGGACTAACTCTCTAGAGGAGGAATATATAGTATATACTTATATTATAGCTTATATATAAGACCCCCTAAGAAGTAAATTACAAATATCCTTATAGCCTTACCTAGACCAAACAATTATTATAAAAGTTTAGAATAGACCCATAAATAATTAGTAGGTATAAGTAGAGATAATATTTAATAAGATATATATTTTAGTTAAAAAGGGAGCTTTATAGTTTATTAATAGGATGAGGCTCTAAAAGGCCTCTACCCATTAGCTAAATACGTATAGAAGTATAAGAAGGCCTATAGTATACTTATAAGGTATAAGGTATAGATTATAATAAGAGGCTTTCTATAAGTCTCTAGGTATAATTGTACTTAAATATATACCTTAATATCTTAAACAGTCTTATAATATATCCTACTAGTATATGTATATAAGAAGGGGTATCTTATATAATAATAGGACTTTATTAATATTTACTTAACTAGAGAGCTAGAGGAAGTAGTATATATAATACCTTTCCCTTTAATTAGGGAGTTCTTTATAAACCTATAATATATTTAGTTAGTAACTTTATACAAATATAAGGTAAATTAAGAATAGGTTATTAGGCTCTATAAAGCTCTATATAGGTTATAATAGGGCGGGAGGTAATAGGAAAAGAAGTTATAAGAGATCCTCTAGTATATAGGATTTATATTACTATATTTAGATAATATAACTTATTATAATGGGACTTATAATATTGGAGTAGTAATATATATTAATAATATTCTAATATATAGACTAGAAGTAGCTCTTAGCGCTATTAATAAGTATATAAGTAATAAGATTAAGGTTAATAACCTTAGGGTAGCTACTAACTTCCTTAGTATATAACTTACCTTTAAGAAGGAGTATTAGAAGACTATTATTAGTTAAGAGATATATTTAAGTAATATAGTAAGGAAGTTTAGCGCAAAGGTTAGATCTATAAATATACCTATTAATATAAGAGCGTTTAACTTTATAGTCCCTAGTATAGGGATGATACTAGAGCTAGAACTATGAGTATAGTATTAGAGAGTACGTAATAATATTAGCTTTAGAGCGCTTATAATAAAGCTAGATCTCTCTTTTAATATAGAACTATTAGCGCGGCTCTTCTATTATATAAACGAGTTATATATGAAAGGTATAGAATACTGAATATAATATATTACTATAGAACACTTCCTTATAATAAGTCATAATAATAAATATAGAGCTAGAGACCTAAATAAATAGAGTCTCTATAGCTATATTAATAGTAACTATATTAAATATAAGGAAATAGCGTATTTAATAATAAGTTAGGAATTCTTAAGTTTAGAGTTACGCTATAGCCCTTTTGCAAAAAGACTATGATAAATTCACCTAGTTCGTAGGTATAACTTAGGAAATACTATATAAGTATTTTAACCTATACTCTCTATTAGTTAAGGATAATAATATAAGAACCTTATATATTCCTACACTAAAAGTAGCCCCTCTAAATATTACTATATAAAGTTAGATACGCGCTATATTAGGGCTAATTATATTAGAGCTAAATAAGCTACTAAGCCTCTTATAAGAACGCCCTCGCTAAACCTTCTAATGAGGTTAAAGCTACTATATAGTTAGATATTCTTTATAGCTAATAAGCTTATTTTATAGAGATCTTAATAATAAGTAATAGTCTCTAAGTTATTTATAAAGGATAAGTATTATATAATATTATCTACTACCTTAAAACCGCTTTAAGTATATAACTTCTTAAGTAAACTTAGTTTAGAGCTTAGAGGGGCCCTTTATATATAAGTTAATAATATAGAAATAATTATACTTATAAAGGGAAAGTCTATAAATAACTATGTAAAGTATATATAGATTTATAACTATTTTATATAAGAGGTTACTAAGCGAGGCGAGGTTAACTTTAAGTATATATTATAAATAAATAATATAGCTAACTTATTTACAAAGCTACTTAAGAGCATAATCTTTAAATAACTCTATAAAAAGATTAATATAAAGCGATTTAGAGCTAGTATTACTATAGAGGAGTGTATTAAGGTAGTTTAAGCTTTATAAAACTAAGCTCTTAATAAGGGGGAGTATTATAATTATAAATAGCGCTATATTATAATAGGTAGGCTGCGCTGTAGTGTAATATTAGGCTATATATAGGCTAGGAGTATAATATATAATATAAGGGTTTAATAATATATAGAAGTATAAATTATATTATAATTAGGTCTAAGGATAGCTTTGCTTATATAACTATAATTAATACGTTCGTTTAACCCCGGTTCCTAACCTCTAACTACGCATAGGATCCTTATTATTATATAAGGTATACCTCCTCTAGGGTTTTCAATCTTAGCCTGTGGATTACCCTACGATACTATACCTAAATAGTATAACATTAATATAGTATTAATACTTCTAAATCAGCGTACTTTATATAGTATATTTAGTGGCTAATACTCTTACTACCTAACTTAATAACTAGTTATAATTAGTAGAATATTAAGTAAGCTAGCCCTTTTAACTATTCCTATATAATTAAGTGTTATATAGCCTAAATTACTATATATAACTCTAGCTAGTTAAGACTCTATATATCGTAGTTATTATTAAAATGGTCCTTTATTTAAAAGTATATATTCTTAATAGGATTGAGATCTAGTAGGTATAGTAGCTACTTAAGTTTATATAGATCTATTTTTATATAGTAAACCTTATATTTTTAGTATTATTATAAGGCGCGCTATCCTATTAAAATAGTTTATACCTATTACGAGCTTTATAAAAAAATGCCCTAACTATAAGTAGGATAAAAAATATACTTATATATTATGATACCGCTCTAGCCCTTCTCTTATGAGAAACTAGAGCCTTTTTAACTTCTTATAAAGTAGCTCTAAAATATGTAGCTATATAGCTTCTTTAAAAGTATTATAAAGGTTTTAAGATCCTTACTATTATAGATTATAATCTATCTCTTCTATATAGGGTTATTTATAGCCTAAGTCTTATTAGAAAAGAATACATCTTCTTAATCTTTAAGCTAAGGGCGGAGTTATAGTTACTTTATAGCCTCTAGTTACTGCATAGTGATTTTACCCGCTTAAGTGCAATAGACCTTCTAGCTCCGCGCCTCCTAATACTATATAGCCTTCGGTCACGTTATTATAAGCCTAGCCTAATAACCTCCCAAGTTACTAACTACCTCTCCTAACTATAGCCGCACTTATATATACCTATAGCCTCACGATCCTTAACTTTATATTAATAATAACGTGGTTTTTAATTATTTAAACTATAAAACTATTAACTTATCCTCTTACATACTACTTATGCTACTGATACTACCTCTATTACTAATTTATCCGCTAGTTATATTATTATTAGTAACTGTCTCTTTATATTATAGTTAGTATAAGCTATACTTACTAACCCCTAATAAGCCTAGGCTACCTCTACCTTAATAGTATAGAGGACCTACTTAAAGAAGGGCTACTCTATAGAGTATATAATAACCTCCTTAGCTTCTACTACTAAGTCTACTTATTTAGTTATAATATAATTATAAATATCCCCTCTAGGGGTATTAATAAAAGCCCTCTTAAGAGCTATATTAATAATATACTCTTTATATATAATAGAGTAGTTAAAAAAGGAGCCGGTTTTATTAATTATATTAATATTAAACTCTCTAGTAATCTCTTATATATTATTAATATTAAAAGGTATATCTTATATAAGCTTAGCGTTCTTATATATAAGGTCTAGTACTAATATCTCTAAGGATTTATTATAAGTTATAGGAATAAGGAAAAGGGAGAGGTATAAAGCCCTACTTATAATAGAGCTTCTTATACTTCTAGCTATAAGAACCTCTTAGGAAAGACCTATTTAGTTAAGGAGTTATCTCTTATATAATAGCGTTTACTTTACTAGAAGGTAGGTTAAGGAGTTATCTTATATAATAGCTTTTATTTTACTAGAAGGTTTAGCGAGAGTATTACTATAAGAGCCTTAGTAGCCTATTTAGCTCTAATATAATTAGCCCTAGTATAGTATATATCAAACTTTATACAAGGGTTAATTCTAAGTAGAAATATATAGGGTTCCTATATTATTTTCCTTAACTAGTAGAGGGTATAGATTAAAATACCTATATAATATTCTCCGAGTTATACCTACGAACTAGGTGAATTTATTATAGTCTTTTTTACGAATGGGCTATAGTATAACTCAAATCTAATAGTTACGTTATAGTAAAGTTAATATATTCCTATTTATTAACATTAGTATACTTAATTCAGTATAGCTAAGTGATATATCAGTAGCTTAATACCTATAGGGTAGGAGTAATAGTAGTCTCCCTATAAATTAAGAGAGAGGGAAATAAAAAATAATATAAATTATACTTAGGGATCCTTTTATAAAGCTTATTATTAAGGAGCTACTCTTATAAGCGCTACTTTTAAGGTATCTAAATTATACCCTTCTTATATTTAGATTTCTATACTATAAGTAGTATATTATTATAATAAGCGTATTAAACTTAGTAATATATAAAGGGGGTTGCCTTTATAATTTTCTTATATAACTATTAGGGGTATTTATAAAATTATAGATCTTAACTTTCTAATTCTATATAAGTTTAGTATTATATAGTAGCTAGAATCTTATAGGTATGGAAGGAGGGCTCAGAAGGTCTTTAACTATAATTTAATATATAAAAAGTAGAGTAGAGAGCGATATAGAGGGTAGAGTAAAGAGTAATATTAAAGTTAACTCTATAAGTAGTAATATTAAATATAGTAATAAAGGCGCTATATTAGTAGTAGTAATAAGAAAAAGAACTAACTGTCTTTTTAATATTAGTAAGTCGGCTTTAGGTTTTATATTAGAAGTTACTTTCCTTAGAATCCCTTAGAAATTAGATAGAAATGATAGAGTTATGACTTTAGGAAAACAAAACTAGTTATAGGGTAGGGACTAGTAGGGCAATTCACTATAATAATATTTAAAACCCCGGAGGAGGTATAGGTAAGGTGAGGTATACTAGGGCCTAGAGGCAGGTGCCTTATACCGACGTATCCTGGCATCTAAGAGAGGTTACCTTAGCGTCATATACTAGGGGTAGCTCCTAGTAAAGGAAGCAAGTCGCTTTTT
The DNA here is from genome assembly GCA_026260285.1 of Colletotrichum sansevieriae. Classification (NCBI taxonomy): domain Eukaryota; kingdom Fungi; phylum Ascomycota; class Sordariomycetes; order Glomerellales; family Glomerellaceae; genus Colletotrichum; species Colletotrichum sansevieriae. The sequence continues at coordinate 24,255 of JAOQIF010000770.1, read as the reverse complement.
TTATTTAATATAAGTAGAGCGCCCGCTTCTAATTGATTAAAGCGAATAAGTATAATAAGTAAAGATTTAGTTTTATATATATAAGAATAGGTATATAGGTAGCAAAGGGGACGCTAAAACAGCCTGAATAATAGATATTTATATGCTGGTTTTAGTTATAACAAAAGCTAATAAATATAAGCATAAGGAGGTATTTGTAATGGAATTAATTAATTGAGAAATCGTTAATCTTATTGATAATATTATTTCAAAGTTATAAACTCTACCCTCAATAAGTAAGGGGTAAGATATTCTAGAACGTAGCTGCTAAACGGCTAAATATTAAGCTCATTTAGTAGAATCGTGCTCGGATCACTACATGGTCCGTGCATTTTTAATTTATGTATTTATAGCTATAAGTATAAGGATTATAAATATATATATACACATATATGTATAAGGTTATTGATGTTATTAGAATTTATATAGATTTTTAAAGTATTTATTCCCTGAAGGAAATACTATTATAGTTATCATTTTATGTTTTATAGTTATTAATGTGTTATTAAAGAGATATTATATGGATATATAACTATATATAATATAGTTAGTTATTAAAGTTTATTTAAAGTTTATAATATTAGAATAGAAAGATCAAGATATACCTTCGGTATTCTTATACCCCCCCATAAGGCATATATCTATTTATATATAGCTTATTGTTTTATATGTTTATTGTTTATGTTATATTATATTATTATCCCATTCTCTTTATAAGTTATATACTCTAATATAAAAACTCTTAAAACCTAGGGGGAAAAATAAAGAGGAAATTCTTAGAGTATTTATAATAGATGCTAGTAGAAAAACCTAAAACCCTAACTCTTATTGGTGTAAAAGGAAAGCTGGACTTTTTATAATGGTTTGTAATAGGTATTATAGTCTAATAGTTTAGACCAGTAATGCGGTTATTGTTATTTATATTATTGATATTATTGTTATTTATATTATTATTATCTATTATTTTTAATAGGTTATCAAATTTTATCTTGCGCAAAGGCTTTGTTAATATATCTGTAATATTATTACTAGACTATATATAAAAGAGGAAGATTTCTTCTTCTATAACTAGATTCCTAGTAAAATAGTAGTTTATATTAACTTTTTATAAAATTCAGGATTCTAAGCTAACCTCTGAGCTGAGATATTATCTATAAGTATTTTAGGCTTTATTAGGCTATTATAGTCTAGTGTATTAAGCATAAAGTTATAGCTATTATATATATATAGAGCCTCTTTTGCTATATTAGATAGGGCTATATATTTAGCTTTATAGCTTAATAAGGCTATTTTTTTTATTTAGAAGAAGAATAGGATATAATATTATATAAACCTTGAATGAATATATATGCTGAGGTTGATTTTCGATTATTAAGATCTCGTGCCTAATCTGAATGTATAAATCCAATTATATTATTATTTACATCCTTATTATAGTTATATATTAAACCGTAATTAGGGAATTTACTTATATATCCCTACATTCTATTAAGAGCTATAAAATGCTCTTTAGAGGGATTACTACTATAGCGAGCATAAGTTATAACTACTAAAATAATATCTAGCCTTATTTTTAAAGCTAGGTATAGGAGGGCTCCGATTCCTTATTAATTTTATAATATTTTCTCTTTAGTTATATACTTATTGCTTTTATATAACTTTAGATCTTCGTCTATAGGGGTAAAAGCCTTATAGACTTCTGTTTTATTATATTTATTAAGTATCTTCTTAGTATATTCTAGTTGTTTTATATATAGTTATTTATTTATATGGTCTATTTTTATTTCATTTCCTAGGAAGATACTAGGCTCCCCTAAGTACTAAAGTCTTAAATACCTTTGTAGGTTATTATATATATAGTTGTAAGTATTATTATTATTATTAGCTAAACGCATATCATTAATATAGCAAGCTAGAATAGCTTTTTAGTTATTATTATTTAATATAAATACTCCTTGATTATAAGGAGAGACTTTAAAGTCATACTACAGTAGTCTTAACCGTAGGTATTTATAACATAGGCGTGGGCTTTATTTTAAGCTATATAAGGCTTTATTCAGCTTATAAATTAAGCTATTATCCATTAGATTATTATTATAGTTATATATTATTTTATTAGTAGTTGTATTGTATAAGAAACTAGTAGGTATCTTAATATATAGATCTTTATTAATACCTACGTGAGTAAAAGCAGTAGTAACGTCAAACTACTTTAATATATAGTTATGTTTTATAGCAAATATTGATATAAATCTATAGCCTTTAGGCCTATAGGTAGTACTAAAAGTTTCAAGGTAATCTATACTAACGTATTAGTTAAAACCTTGAATTACCCAACGGGCTTTATATTTTATATTATTAATATTATTATAGTTATTATTATTATTATGTTTTATTTTATAAACCCAGCGGCCCCCAGGGGATAAACTCCCCTAGGTTTGGGTATAATATTCTAGGTATTATTATCTTTAAGTTGTTTTATCTCTGTAAGCATAGCTTAAATCTAATTATCTCTATATAGAGAGCTAATTGCTTACTTATAGGTTGCTAGCTTGTTAAGAATAGTTGCTGCTAAGATATAAAAAGCTTTGTTTATAGTTATACTATTACTAGTTATTATGTTAACAGTTTCAGCATCATTATTATTATTATTATTATTATTATTATTATTATTACTTTCGGTAGTATTATTATCGAATTGGGATTTAATATATAGAGGTAACTCTTTCTACTAAGTAATAAATGTGTTTTCTAATATAATAACGTCTCTCAACTATTACACCTTCTTACTATTAATATTATAGACCTTATACACGTTAAAGCTATAACTAATAATAGCTCCTTTGTCAAGCTTCTTTATTAATAGATTATAATTTTTATAATAGCATAAACTACCCTATACCCTTATACTATCTATACTAAGCTTCTTTTTATTTTTTTAACTCGAAAGGAGTCTTATATTTAAGAGCCTTATAAGGGAACCTATTATATAGATATATAGAAGCAAGGATTGCTTTACCCTATAGGTTTAAGGGTAGACTAGAGTTATATAATATAGCCCTAGGTTTATTTATAATAGTATATATAATACGTTCTATTAATCCGTTAGGTTTATATACATATATAGCGGTCTAATATTATAGATAATACTACTATTTATATATATAGATTTAATACGTTTATTAGTAAATTCTAATCCACTATCCGTATTAAATTCTCTAATACGCTTATTATCATTATTATGATTAACTTTAGCCTTAATTTATTCAAGGCTTTAGTAATAGCTTTAGCTATTTTATATTATAATAGGTTTCCCTATATAAAGCGGGTATATCTATTAATAAATATTATAAACTACCTATAGTAACTATAGGTTTTAGGACTTATAGGTCTATAAAGATCTAAGGCCATATAATCTAAATAATCTAGATCTTTATTATATCTCAAGTTTTTTATTCACCTTAGTAATAAACTTACCCTTAAGGCAGGCTTTATAAGGTGGAAGATTTATTATATTTATAGCCTTATTTTTATCTATAAAGTCCTTATTATCTTTTTTAGTATTATCTAAAAGACCTTTAAGATATTTATAGCTTATATGACCAAGACCGTTATGCTATAGTTTATATAGATCTTTGTTATTATTATTAGTTATTAATTGCGTATAGAGTAATTTATTATTATTATTATCATAGTTATTCCTCTTATTTAAGGGGGCTTTATAACCCTGATTTAAGGGTACTTTAAAGAGATAGAGGTTATTAAGCTTATAGCCCGTAGCTATAATACGATCTTAATATATATTATATCAAATAGGTTTCTATTATATAATAGAGGCTATACCTATATTATTAAGAGGACTTTAACTAAGTAAATTGATACCTAGTTTAGGTATGTGATAGACGTCTTTTAAAGTTATTTTATTATTATTAGGATAAATATGCAAATCTCCTTTTATATTAGAAGTAAGCTAATTCGCTTTGTCCCACTTTATAGAGGTATTTATATATTTTATATTATATAAAAGAGTGTGATTTTTAACTATATATATAGTAGTAGCAGTTTTGATATAAAATATAGTATTAATTTGGTTATAACGCCTTGATCCTAAATTCTTAGTTAAAGCACTCTATTTAATCAAAGTGCCTAAGGTTAGATTATTAGTTATATTATCATTATAAGGGCTTTCATGGGATATATTTACGTTTTTAAGCTCCTGATTTTTATTAGAGTTATTAAGATCTATAAGATCCACGTTTTGATTAATAGTTTAATCCATAGATATATAGGGAGTTATTGAAATCTTATTATTATTATTTTAATCTTCTATTTCTTCTATAACCCTTGAGGTAGTTATATTAATTTCCTTAGTAGTAGAAGTAGAAGTTTTATTTATTTTATTAATTTAACTCTTATTGGATTTATTATTAGATTTATTCCACTATGCTGGGGCCTTTTCAGGGTATAGAAGGGCATAGTTATCGTTAGTATAGCTAGTCTTTTTATGGTTTTTATAGTATAGACCCTTTTGTTTTTTCCAAGGTCTTTTAGTAACCTTATGTTTACTTTTATTATTATTTTTATTAGTACTAAAATTTACTACTTTACCATACGTCTTGACTCGTCTAATAAATTAGAAAATAGACTATCAAGCATATAGGCATCCTTATTAGCCCTAAGACGTTAAGTAATAGTAGTAATAAAACTATTATAGTCTTTATCTAGTCTATTTAATATATGTACTATAGCTACCTAGTTAGGTAATTTAAGCTTATTATATAATAGGTTATCTATAAGTTCCTTTATTTTATTTATATATTCTTCTACAGAGTTAAAATTACTTAAGGAAGTATTAAATAACTCTTTATAAGTCAGGAACTTATTAGTAAACCCTATGGGCTCATATAGGTCTTTAAGATATTTCTAAGCCTCGTAGGCTATTGTATTATCTTTTATAACCCTTAGGGGCCTATTGTTATAAAGTAGCTATATACAGGTAAGAGCCTTATCATTTGGATTAATGTTATTATTATCTATAGGCTTAGATAAGTCTATAGTTATATCTTTACTAATAAGTAAGGCCTTAATATACATAGACTAGACTTTATAGTTATTAGATCTAGATAGCTTAGGAAGCTATACCTTTGAATTAGATATTATTATAACCTTAGAGTATAATATATAAGCTCTAATATAGTATATTTATAATACGATAAGAGAGTTAGGATATATAGCTTAGTAGTATTAACTATAGCTTTGCTATATATTATAGGTTGTTATACTTAACCCCAGAGGTTATAGGTTTAACTTGTTATATTCCTCCTCTTTTAGTCCTCTTTCGAAGGGCCTTTGGTAATAGGATCTTTAATAATTAGAATTACTCCTAGTATATAGCCTATATTAGGCCTTAATCGTATTGCTGTGTGGATATAGGTAAACTAAGACCTATAGAGGCTTGGGGATAATTTATATATATAATTAACTAAAGTAAGGTTAAATAGCTTAGCTAATATATCGTCTCGTTTAAAATAGTACTATTAATAGTAGTATAATTAAGTAGCTCGGGGTTCTAAATAGCTTCTTATAGGAGGTTTCGATCTTTTAACTAGCAAACTAGACTAGCTAGTATTTCTAATTCTATATAAGGTATATAGAGGCTATATCTCTTAAAAGTATACCCTAAATAGGTAACCTTAAGGAAGAGAATAGGCTCAAGGTATTTATTATAGTATTAAGGAGGTTAAATAGGGGTGAGATTCTTAAAAAGGTTTAAGCTAGGCTTATAACCTATAAGAATAGGTCAATAAGTAGTAAAGGGGATATTAAAATAGCCTCAATAATAGATATTTATAGGCTAGTTTTAGTTATAATAAAAGCCAATAAATTTAAGTATAAGGAGGTATTTTTAATAGAATTAGTTAATTGAGGAATCGTTAATCTTATTAATAATATTATTTTAAAGTTATAAATCCTACCCTTGATAAGTGAGGGGTCAGATATTCTAAAACGTAGCTACTAAACGGCAAAATATTAGGCTTATTTAGTAGAATGTGCTCGGATCACTATGTAGTCCGTGCACTATGTTTTGTATATTTATAGCTATAAATGTAAGGATTATATATATATATATATATATAAATGGTTATTGATATTATTAGAATTTATATAGATTTCTAAAGTATTTATTCCCTAAAGAAAATATTATTATAGTTATTGTTTTATGTTTTATAGTGTGAGGGGCTAGCCCGGGTTTGTTCAACTCAGGGGTGCCTCAATTATAGTAATCTAAGCTAAGGAAGGGAAGTTTTCTAGGAAGTTCCTTATGCAATAGAAAAGCAGATATAAGGCGAACGTTAAGCGAGAGCGGTTATTAAGGGTAGAATTCTTAGGGTCTATAGTACTACCTAGATGCTAGTAGTAGCATAGCCCGTAATATATGCCCCCCCCCCTTCCTCCTAGCCCTTATATGAGTTGCAGGTTTAAGCACGGGCTAAGGGCTAGTCTAGAGTGATATTAATCCGGGCTACTAGCCGCTCTATACCCTATAAGCAAATAATTATAATAATATAATTTTTTATACCCCTAGTTTGCTTTATCTTTTCCTTCTTCCTCCTATTAACCTATACTAGTATAAGTTAACTAATTGATTATAACGTTATTTTAGCTAGTAAGTTATCGTTTTAGTAGCGTTTTTAGCGTACTCTCGGTCTATATTAGTATAAGTTCGTTATATCCGAACCCTTATTAATTACTAATTTATATAGATCTAATTAATCTAATTTCCCTCGCCTCTATAATAGCACCCCCTATAAGTTACTACCTGCTCTTTCCCTATAGTTTCGCTATAATTAACCTTATATAGCCCCTCCCTAACTCTAATAAGGAGATAGAGTCTCTTCCTCCTATTAAGGGCCCGCCTTCTAACTACTCTACCTCTACTAGCTTCTCTAATTATAAGGAGACTACTCTTAATAACTTTAATCTTATAGATAATCCCCTCTACGCCCTAGCTAGCTAAGAGCTATGCGAATACCTCGACTGCCCCCTCCTAATATATCCTATTGCTTAGGAGCCCCTTATAATATATTAACTTCTGCTTATTTAGCATTCTTCTAACATTCTACTAGGGTCCCTACCTATATTAGCTTATCTTTAGTAGCATCCTCTAGGATAAAACCTAGGGACCTCTTCGCGAGGTCCCTTGCCTAAAGTATATATCTGCTATAGCTAAGGCTAAGAAGCCTAGTAATATTATAGCTTATTATAATATTATTAAGCAAGGTATGCTATCCTATCGCCCTTCGACTATTATAAGGCTAACTATACTATAAGTAATATTATCTATTATATTTATTATTCTAATAAAGCTATTAAGTCTGCCTATATTAATATAGGTATTACTTCCTTATTCTTCCTTCTCTATAGAGCTAATATTCTATTAGAGCAACCTTAGTATAATTTGCTACTAGAAGGAGTTTACTTCTCTTAGCTAGGACTGCCTTACTTGCTATAGCCTTAATAAGAGGACCTCAATAAGACTCTGCTATTCCTATATTTCGGGGTTATTACTAATAGTTATAGCTCCCTATATAGATCGAGGCTTATATAGAGCTCCTTTATACTACTTCTATTTAGAACTACGAGGTCTACGCCTATACTACTATAAAGTATATTACTAAGGCTACTATTAAGTCGGATGCCTCCCCTATACCCTCTGCTAGCTCTCTAGCTACTCCTATCCTTAATACTTCTATTATTACTACTACCTTGCTTTCCCTTCTAGTTAAGCCTAATAAAGTATAGCTATATTACTTTACCTAGGCTTACCTAGATATAGCTAAGGTCTTTTACGAGGTTTATCCTATTCCTACCTTTCTTCTATTCCTAATAATCTAACCCCTTTTCTTAGCTTATTAATACTACTACTACTATTACTTATAAAGAATAAGAAGAGTAAGGTATTATCTTCCTAGGTCTATAGTTTCTACTTACCTATTATCTGCTTACCTTCTGCCTACTTAGGGCCTGCTTAGGTCCTATTCTGCCTCCCTATAGCCTTAAGCTATAATAGAGCCTCCTATTTCTACTTACTCCTCTAATTATAAATTGCCTAGCTGCTATCCCTTTATCCTACTCCTGCTTATTAACTACTACTTAGCTTATAGTATAATATACTAGGGGTTGCTATTATTCTTATCTATTAAGCTATACTTTTCTTTATACTTATCTACTGCCTAGTTATCTTAGAGCGATTATAAAGGCTCCTAGGTAGGCTAATTATATCCTATCTATTTAACTAATAACTTATAATACCTACCCCTACCTATATACTTCTAGCGCGTAGCTAGAATAGACTTAACTTCCTATTTATCCTCTCTATCTTTAAAAATTAGGGGTAGTTAGGGATTATTAACTTCTTAGCCTAGGAGGGGGTTATTTATAGTATAGTATAGCAGGCTAATATAAAATTAGTTATAAACCTTGCCTAGAACGTTTAACTTAACTATAGTTAGTAAGATCACTCTAGTTACTTTATACTTTAGGTATAGCTAATCTAACTTCTTATAGGGTCTCTCTATATAGAAGTTAGCTAGTAATAGCTAGACCTTATTACCTACTTTATAGCATTCTGCTAGCATCCTTTTACTATTTGCTAATTATTCTATAGTCTATTAGGCTATAGTAATAGCTACTTAGGCTAACTCTATAGTTAACTTCAGTTTACTAATAAACTTATTAGCAGCTAACTTATATAAGGTTAATAGCTCTAGCGCGGGCTATATTACTAGCACTAGGTTAACGTAGTATCTATAGGTAAAGAAGAATAAGCTTACTCCTATTATAGCTACGTTATAGCTATTAATTACTAGTTAAACGGAGGGTAAGTAAACCTCCTAGTTATCCTAGGCGAAGTTAACTATTATCCGCAGGACTGCCTAGATCTCTTAATTAAAACGTTCTATTACTCTATCTATCTATAGGTAAAAAGCGGTGCTTAAATATTATTTAATCTTTATAAGCATGTAGAACTATCGCTAGAACTAACTTATCTAGTTACTACCCCTATTGCTAATAATTAACTTCGGTATATTATAAAATCGGTAGTAGTAGTTTACGAAGCGTTCTATATATGATTCTATATCTATCGAAGGCATCCCTTCTAGGGTTATTATCTTAGAGAGCCTATTAACTATTACCTAGAGGTATCTCAACCCTATTTTTACTACGTATAGGAGGTCTATAATAAAATCTATAGTAAGATTGTAATATAGCTATTCTACTACTAGTAAGGGTTAAAGAAGCCTGCGTTTCGCTTATTGCTAAATTATTCTATACTTATAGCTATTATAGTTTCTTATAAACTAGCGGACTATAGAGGACTGCCCTAGCTAGAAGTATTACTAGGCTAGGATAGCTAGGGTATTATTCTAATAAGGGTAGCCTATTATTACTAAGTTATAATACTTCTGAATTAACTATATTCGAAGCACGTTCCGAGGGTGGTTTTTATCTATTAATCCTAGTACCTAGATCTAGTCTCTGAATATTAATTAGCTAAGGGTGTTAATACTATACTTAGCAATCTATAGTTTTAGGCTTAGCTAGGGAGGGAAGCTTTAGTTGCCCCTTTTTACTATAGAATAAGCCCCTTAGTACTAGTTATCTTCTGCTTAAGCTTCGTTCTATATATATTAAAGGGCTAGATCCTCGAATACTATTATAATAGGGGCTTTAACTATTACTATCCTCTTTACCTTACTTAGGGCGGAGTTAGGGATTATCTATATTACCCTCCCTTTCTCTTATTTATCCTCCTATCCTTTTAGGGCGTCCTATTTATAGCGCGAGAGCGTATTAGGCATAGCTACTAGGTAACTAGGTTAATATTCTAAGTAGAAATTATACCTTAATAACTACTCTGCTTAATAACTTTAGCATTCTATTAAATATTACTTTTATATAAAGTATTTAAAGCCCTTATAATTAGTAAGGACCTTAAACCTAAGGTAGCTTCTTAGCTTAGCATCCTATATATTTAAATAAGTAATTACTACTAATAGCTCCTTATTATAGATTAGGTAGTTATATTAAGCAGGGGTTAGCCTCTATAAGTAGAAAGCAATAGGGTAGTGCTATCTTTATATATCTTCTTAAGTAAGCACCCCCCCTAAAGCGAACCCCGAGCAATCCGTCTTAATAGTAATTAGGGCTTATAAGTTAAAATAGTATAATATTAGAGCGGTTTAGAAGTAGCATTTAAGCGCCTAAAACGCATCTTCTTATTCCTTACCCTAGATAAATAGCGCTCCCTTTTTTATTAGGAGGGTAAGGGGCTCTATAACCCCCGAGTACTCTAATATAAATACTTAATAATAGTTAGCAAACCCTAGGAAACTTTATAATCCTTTTACTAAAATAGGTGCTTCCTATTTAATAATTACTTGCACTTTCTCTATATTATAAGTAATACCCTCGCCTATTTTTAGGATAAATCCTATATATTTTACTATTTTTATAGAGAACTTATACTTTACTAGGTTAAGGTTAAGACTAGCTTCTAGGAGAGCCTAGAGAACCTTATGCACCTTCTGCTTATAGTCTGCTCGGGAGCTGCTACTATAGACTAATATATTATTAATATATACTATTACGAAGTTATTAAAGAACTCCTAGAGCATACTATTAATATATTATTAGAACGTTATAGGGGCTCTGCTTAATCTGAATAGGTAGACTAGCTACTTAAAGAGCTTATATTATATATTTAAAGTAATCTTTTCCTAGTACCCTTCTGCTACCCGAATCTTATAGAAGGCTGCTACTATATCTAGTTTAGTATATTACTTTGCTAAACTAACCCTCTAGAGGGTCTCTTAGATTAGGAGTAGGGGGTAGTAGTCTTGCTTTATAATTATATTTAACGCTTAGTAGTTATAATAGAACTATAATCCTCTGCTAGGCCTCTTAATAAAAAGTATAGGCGCGCTAGCTAGAGACTTGCTTGCCTAAATAAAGCCCTTATTAAGCAGGTCTATAAGTATCTTTTTTAATACTAATAACTCTTCTCTTAATATGCTATAGAGGGGTCCCTAGGGTAAGGGCGCCTCTTAGCTATAAGTATTATGCTCGAGGTAGATTTTATAATCTATACTAGGATAACTTAGGGATAGGGGGTATAACTTAGCTAGCTTAAAAAGCTCTATAAATTCGTTATAATATTATAATAGTTTCTCTAAATAGTCTTCTAGTTTCTTCTTCTTAAGTATTTTTTTAATATCCCTTAGGCTTACTACCTATATTCCCGCTTCTAACCTAGATAGCTAACTCTTGCTAACCCTCTAGTAGATTGCTATAAATAAGGTAGTACTAAGTTAGTAAGCTTCCTAGATCTCCCTTACTCTCTAGGGTTCTTCCTATCCTTAAAGGGTAATAATAACCCCCGCTTTCCTATAATATATCCGCTTCTCTATTATATTATAAATAATATAGTTTTATTCTATCTATAGCTTCCCTAAGAAGAGGTTAGTATCTAGTCCTTTTATTATATAAGCAAAGAGTTATTATATATAGCTTCTAATCTCGAGGTATAATATAGCTATGCCTTTTGCTATAGCTTAAGCCGAGTTATTAGCAAAGCCTTATAATTACTATGCTTAGTAGTTAATATATAGTAAATAGAAGCAGCGGGCGTATTAATAGTTTACTATTATATAGATATTATATCTATAGTCTATTAAAGCATTAGTAGGAGTACTTTTATTAACTCTAACTACTAATATTATAAAAGGCTTGCTTATATTATATTCTAATTAGAACTATTCCTAACTAGCCTGCTCTTCCTCTATTATCCCTAATACCCGATTTTATACTAGGGTTATTTATTTCTTAAGTTAGAAGGGTCCTCTTTATTTCTAACTTCTCCCGAGTTTAAATATATTATTTCCTTAATAGCTTTTACTACTCTAGGACTATCCTTTAACTTCTTAGCCTTCTAGTAATCCCTTTATAAGTAACTAATCTAGGTATATTTAAAATAATAGCGCGTTTCTTTACTAGGACCTTTGCTTATACCCTCGCGCGAGGTATATACTAACCCTATTATCCTAGTATCCCTATCTATATCTACTCTAGTAGGTAATGCTCTTAATCTAAAAGTTATAAGCTAGTATAAAGCATTAGGAATATAATATAATCCCTTTAGCTTCTATATAATATCTTATATAAGGCTAATATATTTAGTATACTTAAAGGAGGTTAAGTAGTTAACTAGATAGTCGAGGAGTTTATAAGATAGTACCCTATATAGGTAGTTAATCTAGATACTATCTAGCTATATTATGCTACCTATCTCTATAATAGTGCATTTAAAGCGGGGTAGGAATGAGGCGAAAGCTTTATTATACTTTATTTAAAGCTCTAAAAGTCTTCTAAGAGCCTTGCTTATAATATTAGGGTTACTATAGGTATAGTCTAGGTATGCTAAGAAGGTATCTAGCTTAAATAAGCTATTACTACCCCCTAAGCTATAGAAAGCTATAACTACTAGCTATACTTTAGGTCCTAAGTAGGAGTTAATAAGATACTAAGCCTCCTAATTGCTTAGGTAGAAGTCCTAGTCTATCCTAACTTTATTATATATCTATTATAACTATATAGTATACTTATTATAGTTTCCTCTAAACTTAGGGGGGTTAGAGAGGGGTTTTAATCGCTAAGCGCTACCTGCTTCCTAGGTAGTCTCTAGCTTTAAGGTTAGCGCTAGTAATACTAGGGCGTAGCTGCTTGCTATATCTCGCTAGCGCTCTGCAGTTAGCTCGTTATTAAGCTGCTATATAGTTATTAAGCTATTGAGTTAGTTACTAAGCTTATTAGTTACTATATAAATTGCTTTGAATACTTCCTTACCTATTAGTAGTACTTCTAGACTAGCTACTATAAGCATAGCAGGTTCCGTTTTCTACCTGCTATTTATTATGCTATATAACTAATAAGGCGGGCGTAGAGAGAGAGAGCTTAGATATATAAGGGGCTAGCCTAGGTATATTTAACTTAGGAGTGCCTTAATTATAATAATCTAAGCTAAGGAAGGGAAGTTTTCTAGGAAGTTCCCTATGCAATAGAAAAGCAGATATAAGGCGAATATTAAGCGAGAGCGGTTATTAAGGGCAGAATTCTTAGGGTCTATAGCACTGCCTAGACGCCAGCAGTAGCGTAGCCTGTAACATATAGTTATTAAAGTGTTATTAAAGAGATATTATATGGATATAACACTATATATACTATAGTTATTTATTAAAGTTTATTCAAAGTACATAATATTAGAATAGAAATCTTAAGATATACCTTCTGTATTGTTATAATATAGAGTGCTTATAGTATCTCTTAATTATTTAATATATAGCTCTCTTTAGCTAGATAACCTACTTTAGGCTTTATCTTATTAAAAGCTCGACTTCTATATATAATAAATCCTCCTTACGTATTCTCTTCTAATTAGTACTACTAAGTAATAATTTAATATATTATAATACCCTCTTATTTATATAAATAAATATCTACTTATTAGCTATATTAATCGCTAATTATTTATATATATTATTATTATAAATAAAGTTTTAAGTAGAGAACAAGCTATCATCGAAAGGAATTAAATTAATAATATAACTAAGAACTTAAAGAGTAACAGAGGTAAGCTTACATTCCTCTAATTCTACTAATAGCTAAACTAATTAAGGTTTTAATTATAAGTTCTAAGATTATATTATTATATTATAAATAAAATAAGTATTATAACCTTATAAGTATAATAACTCCTTTATAAGAGTACCTCTCTATATAGGTATTTTAATATAAGATTTAAAGAAGCTCTTTATATTATACTATGAATAATTATCTAAATAAATACTATTTATAACTATTAATAGAGTCAACATATATACTATTTAATTTATTATAGGGATTTATTTAAGCTTATAGTATTAGAGAATAATCAAGAGTTTTAAAAAGAATATATCTAAGTAAATATAGGATTACTATTTAATAACTTAATTAGCTTAAATAGCTTATTAATAAGAGATACCTCTATTAAATTAGCTATAGTTACTCTTAGAGAGGAATTAAGCCTTTAAGATAAAGTTAATACTCTATAGAAGGATCCTAATATTATATTAAAATCTAGGATCTATTATAATTAATATAATCTTATAAATAAGAGCAGTTTATAAAATAAGAGGGTTACTAATCAGAGGGTAGAAGAGAAAGTAATAAAAAGTAACTTTTAAATTAAGTATTAACTCTAAAGCTTAAATCTAACTTCTCTAGTAAGTAATAATATAAAGATAATTTTCTCTTTATTATATGTAATAACTTAAGTCTCTTAAAAGTAGATATATTATAGTTTTAACTTCTAAAGGTACAGATTGAGCAAAGTACTTATTATTTAGTAGCTACTTACTATAGAAGCTTAAAGATATTTTTAATATAAAGTTAAGGACTATAAGTATTAGAAAGTATATAGAAAGTATAAAAGAGGTTATTATATTTAATAAGGGTCTAATAGGTCTTCTATATTATTATACGTATATTAATAATAAATATATTTACTTAAGAGAGGTCTTTAACTATTAAGGTAGTTATAAGGGTATAGAAACAAGGGATAAAAAAGTTAATAGTACCTACTTTATTATAAAATTATAATCCTATCTTAAAAGTCTTCTAATAGAAAGTAACCCTATTAAGTAGTTAAATGGAGAGATTTATTATATAGCTACTCATAATATTATTAAACCTATTAAATATTATATTTACGTAGAGCTAAATATTAAGGACCTTCTTTATATATATAATATAATTATTATAAATAGTAGGTAGGAGATAGTTATAAAGAGCTTATTAACTAAGTATAATAGCCTTATTAATAGGATTAAGTAAGTAAATATACTCCCTTATTTTATTAGATCTAAATAAATTAAGGTTATAACTATTAATAAAAATAGTAATTATAATAATATATTTAAGCCCTTTTCTCTTTAAGTAATATAGTAATACGTATATATACGTAAGAATCAATAAGGTAAGAGATTATTAGTAATTTAAATATCTCTAATAGGTTTCAAAATAGGATTTAAAGTATAAGATCCCTTAGGTTTATTCCTAATTATAGAACTTATAGTAATACTATAACTATTGATTAATAATAAAATTATATTAAAGAAGGGTAGACTACCTTATAGTTTATATATTAAGTAGTAAATATAATATTTCAATATTATCAAGTAACTCTTATTAGCCTAATGGTTTCAATAATATAAAAGATTTAATAGTAGTAGTAGCTCATTACTTACCCGATTAAGTAGAGTACTACTTTGCACGCCTTTTGCTGCTTTTTATATAATATATGAAGCTATACGCTTTTTGAGTTAAAAGCGCTTTTCAGCCACCCCTATCCTACACGGTGGGGCTAGGCAATTGGGGGTGCCTGAGCCGTCGCGAGGCACCAGCGGCTGTGAACAGGCGTCTGTCCACAGGCGACTAGAAAACGAAAGAATCACGAGTCCTGTGTTCGGCCATCGGCAACAATCAAGCAAACGAGGCATCTTGACCTGAATGAAGCAAAACTACACGACGATTGTTCACGACCGTCTGTGGAATTCGTCAGAGTCCGGGGTCCGACAACAATGGGATTGCCCCTCAGAATGAACAACCTACACGCTCCCACCGTGCCTTCGGGCCCAAGTACAACAGCTGCAACCAATGGTCATCTGAATCGCCTGACATTTGCCGAGCTACAGACAAAAAAAGACGACGTGGAGGCTGAATTGAAATCCTTGGGCGCAGTTCTTGATTCTGTACTTCACAAATCCCTGAAACGCCACGGCCAAAATGGTCACACTGGTCGAAGCCTCTATCTGACTGATTCTATAGCATGGAGTCAACATGGACACATCTCTCACCACACGAGACGGATTTCCCAGGGCCGACATTGATGTGGCGCAAGGTGCACAAACTTGTTTAACGAACACGCGGACTGGCTAGTTAACATACTCATAGTACGCACCACTAGAGCCCGCATTATCCACCTTCGCAACGACCACAAAAATCTCATGGCTCTGGTCGAGAAACATCTTCATGAGCATTTCGCCAGTCTTCAAGAGGACGATGAGAACCAGTACCCACCGTCGGCGGGTGATGCCGGCATTTACGCGGACCATTCTCCGCCCCAGCCGTTGCAGGAGGCTTTCGCCAAGGTCAACAGCGTCGTTCCTGGAAGCCCGGCCGATACCGCCGGCTTGAAGCCGCACGACGAGATCCGCAACTTTGGTTATGTCGATAATTCCAACCACGACAGCCTCAAAAAGGTGGCCGAATGTGTGCAAGGAAATGAAGGTGTAAGTGGATTAGGTTCATTCCTAGCCTAGACACCCTCGTTCAGGGCGCTGACAAGTTGCAAGCGAACGGTGCTGGTGCGGGTGTCTCGTCCTGATTCAGGCTCGCGACAGGAACTGCAGCTTACTTTGACACCGACACGCAACTGGGGTGGCAGAGGCTTACTAGGCTGCCATATCCTGCCGCTATGAGAGGTGCATCGGGGGATAAAAAAAAGGTGGGTTTGGAAACGAGCTTAACCAGTCTAAATGTACAGGACGGAAAGAGACAGCCAGGTCTGGCCGCGAGATCAGTCATATCGATACTTTTTGTTAGGTAGACAGCAGCTCTTCTGCCTATTTCCTGAGGTACATGATATGCTAGCCACAAAGAAGTAGGAATTCACCGGCAACCAGTCACCAAGTAAAACGCAGGGATGCATCAGTATAATGTGGTCAGGTCGACGGAAGGGGTAAATAACTATTGAGGACTTGGATAGAAGTACTGGGAATGACGACGTGAGTAAGGCTTGGATCATCTCGTAGTCAGGTAACACGAGATTCCAGAATCCTCATCAAATAAGGCAGCGAGCGAATCCAGACCAACAAGCTACTTGCGGGTGTTGCTTGGTCTTCAAAGTTGTGAGCGATAAGGTAGAGCGTGAATAGGATGAGGCTTGGCTGCGGCCGACAGGCTCAGACGCCCAGCCACCCAAATGGACTAGAATACACCTGACCTAAGAGATCACGGCTCAGAAACTGAATGGACAATGCAAGTCTAACCAGCTTGGCCAGCTTCATGGCAGACCTCTAATGACATGACAAACGACAGTGACAGTGACAGGCCAGTGGGTCAGGCGCATAAATTTTAAAATTCCTTACCTAATGAGACTGGACGGCAATGGAAGGAAACAATGAAGCTTTCTTTAAGTGCAGGCCATTTTCCAGGGCCTTGTAATGGACCCCGCTATGACGAGACGTCATGCACGTGACAGGCCGCCCAACCTAATCGTGCCTACCCGACTCCGTTGGCCTGCCTGACTGAATTTTTCGCTTAAGAAGTTCGGCCTCCTTGCAAGCTCCCCGCCATCCTCAAAAACAACCACCCCCCCCAAAGTCGATCAGTCGGTGACGATTTCTACACGCCAAAACGCCAACAGCTCGTCTTCGCCGCCCCTCTACGGTACGCCTCGCTCGCTCTTAGGACATCTCAGGCATTCTCTTGCACAGTCTCTTCTTCTTCGACCGCTTCCGATCGATACGTTTCTCTCTTGTTTGCGCCGACTGCTAACCCCTCGATCAGCCCCGCTTGTTTACATCAAACTCGCACCGAGCCAAAATATCGAGCGATCGCAAACATGGCTGCCGCTCAGCAGACGCCCACCTTCAAGCTCGTCCTTGTTGGAGATGGCGGTACCGGAAAGGTCAGTCAGAATTCGCTGGGGTGAAGGCATCGTCCTTATCGGGGCTGCGGCGCTGCAGCGGTCTATTCACTTAGGCCACCCGAATCTCTTTCCCGGCTCGTATTGCTAGTTTCAGTCAGTTGCTAACCACATGAATCTATTTAGACCACTTTCGTCAAGCGCCACTTGACTGGTGAGTTCGAGAAGAAGTACATGGCCACTCTGGGTGTCGAGGTTCATCCCCTGGGCTTCACTACCGTAAGTGCTTGCGAAAAAGACACAAAAAAAACACCCCCCGTCTCGTCCCCGCCTCATATCGATCAAGCGTCCTGACTTATGCCCGCGTAGAACTTCGGCCAGATCCAATTCGATGTCTGGGATACCGCCGGCCAGGAGAAGTTCGGTGGTCTCCGTGACGGTTACTACATCAACGGCCAGTGCGGTATCATCATGTTCGATGTCACGTCCCGTATTACCTACAAGAACGTCCCCAACTGGCATCGTACGTGAAACCTCTTATCGAGCGACCATTCGCCGCCGTTCCAACGAAACACATGACTCACTCAGAACAACAGGCGATCTCGTTCGCGTTTGCGAGAATATCCCTATTGTCCTTTGCGGCAACAAGGTCGATGTCAAAGAGCGCAAGGTCAAGGCCAAAACCATCACCTTCCACCGCAAGAAGAACCTCCAGTACTACGACATTTCGGCCAAGTCCAACTACAACTTCGAGAAGCCCTTCCTCTGGCTCGCACGCAAGCTCGTTGGCAACCCCGCTCTGGTAAGTTTCTTGTTGTTTCGGGTTTAGCTATCAGCGACACGTCAATATTGACGTCTCCCTAGGAATTCGTTGCCGCGCCAGCTTTGGCCCCTCCTACCGCCCAGGTCGACGAGAAGCTCCTGGAGCAGTACCGCAAGGAGATGGATGAGGCCGCCAATATGCCCCTGCCCGGAGAGCTTTCTGACGAGGACTTGTAAAGATAGAATCCACACTTGGATGATGGTCCAACCGCGTTGCGGAGTGGCCTACAGGGCATCATGAGCCGTAATTCTCTGGCGCAGACTGGTGGCTGCCAGTCATGGTCATCATGGAAGAAGACGGCATGGCCGGTTCATTTGGTAGATTCGGAGCAGACGGGATGGCCTTACATTTGCTGCTAGACGGTCAGCATTCTTTGAGTAGTTTGACGCCCTACAAGATGAACATTTACACTCCTGAAAGGTGTCGAGGGTCTCTCTCTTCCCTTGCTGCTCTTCGTGCAAGCCATGGCAGACGACACGACGCTCGCATGTAACTAGATAGCAATTCCATAGCGAACGAGGTACGGAGATAGGGGAGGCGGTTTCAGCGGCAGTTTTCGTAACTCGAGATCCCCAAAACAATGACGATGCAAGAGAAGTAACTCACAGATGTTGGTTGGCCCGTGCAAAGTATTATGCGCTTGTTTGGTCTCCAATCTTCTCTTCCCGATGAAGTATTCGAAATGAGGAGAGGACGTTCCCGTCATTGGTGACGGTCGGTGTGGATCAAAAGGCAATGCTTGGGTAAATCGTAGAGTCCAGGTCGTCGGACTCCGCTTGCGGCTCTTTTGAACGGAAAACACAAAATGCTGGCTGTACATCATCTCAGTGGCGGGAGTGTCGTCGAATTGGCTTGCTGTGGTCGGTGCACAATGCCACCCTAGCGTGCTCTAGTTACGTTAGGCACTACAGTTATGAAATCGAACCCTTAGTGTGCGCGGTAGGGCGTGGTATATGCATAAAATAAGCGGTAAATCTAGCTAAATTAGGCGATATCTATATTAACTAATTATAGGTATAAACTCTATAAGGATCTATATAGAGAAATTTTAGAAAGTTATATATTACTATATTCGTTATTTTATACTTTAAATTATATAATTGAGAGATTAATGATTCAGATTTAATATATAGTTTTTATTAAAGCTATTTAAGTCAGTGTATAATATTAAATTAATTACTATACTACAAATATATAAACTTATAATAAATTAATAATTATAATTACTTTTGATACTTCTAGAGCTTCTAGCTATTTAATTAAATTAAATAAACTAAGTAATAAGCCTCCCTAATAGAATTAAACTGAAGATTAATTTAAGTAAATAGGATTATTTAGATACATTAATATAAAGACTATTAAAAAAAGAGAGGCTTAAGGTTATTTTAAAAACCCCTCTAATAAAACTAAACTTTTAAAGTTATTTCTAGAAACCTAACATTTAGCAATAAATATCTATTTAATAAAATTAGCATATTACTAAGTTTTATATTAACTATTAGTTTAATAGATTTAGAACTAATAATCTCTGTAGTATTTAAGTTAATTAAGTTATCTTATAGTTTAACAAAGTAAAATTAATATATATATATATATATATATATACAATAATATCATTTTTAGTTCATAGTTCTATATAGTCCTCTAGTAAAAGAACTATAAAAGATTTACCTAGTTTATAGATATCATTTAGAAAATACTATATAGGTTTAACTTATACCCTCTACTAATTAAGGAATTTAATATAAGAACTCTATATATTTCTACTTATAAGTAAACGCTTTAAATAGTATAAGTTTAAATATACCCCCACTAGAGCTAATTATACTGGAGCTAAATAGGCGAATAAGGGCCTCTAGCTACTATATAGTAATTTTAGTTACTTAAGTGCAATAGACCTTTAAACTCCGCGCATCCAAATAATATATAGCCTGTAGTTATATAATTATAATTACTAACTACCTCTCCTAACTATAGTTATATATATATATATATACCTATAACCTTATAATCTTTAACTTTATATTAATAATAACGAGGTTTTTAATTATTTAAACTATAAAACTTTTAACTTATCCTCTTATATACTACCTATACTACTAATACTACATCTATTACTACTTTATCTACTAGTAGCTATACTATTATTAGTAACGCTCTCTCTATATTAAAGCAGTTAATATAAGCTATACTTACTAATATTCCTCTTATAGGCCTAGGCTACCTCTATATTAATAGTATAGAGGACTTACTTAAAGAAGGGCTACCCTATAAGGTATATAATAACCTACTTAGCTTCTACTATTAAGTCTACTTACTTAGCTATGATATTATTATAGATTATAGGGTCCCTTATAGGGGTATTTATAAGAGCTCTCTTAAGAGCTATACTAATAATATACTCTCTATATATAGTAGAGTAGTTACTAAAGAAGCGGGTTTTATTAATTATATTAATACTAAACTCTATTATAATCTCTTTTATATTATTTATATTAATAGGTACATCTTATATGAGCTTAGCGTTTTTATATATAGGGTTTAATATTAAGATATCTAGGGATTTATTATAAGTTAAATAAGAAAAAGAGAGATATATAAGGCCCTACTTACAGAGCTTATTTTACTTCTAGCTATAAGAACCTCTTAGGAAAGACCTCTTTAGTTATAGATTTATCTCTTATGTAGTAATATTTATAATACCTTGCTAGAAAGTTAATCTTTTAAGTTAAGGAGTTATTTCAAATAATAGCTTTTACCTTACTGGAGGGTTAACCTTTTAGGTTAAAGAGTAATCTTATATAGTAGCTTTTCTACGCTATAAGAGCCTTGGCAGCCCGTTTAGCTCTAATATAATTAGCCCTAGTATAGCGCGGATCTAACTTTATATAGTAATAATTAGAGGGTTACTTCTTAATAGGAATATATAGGGTTCTTATATTATTTTCCTTAACTAATAGAGGGTATAGGTTAAAATACCTATATAGTATTTCCTAAATTATACTTATAAACCAGGCGAATTTATTATAGTCTTTTTATAAAGGGGCTATGATATAACTCCGAACTTAATAGGCTCCTAAGCCTCTTATAGTAATACTACTATATAAGATATAACTCTTTAAACTAAAAGGTCGACCTTCTAAGAAGGTAAATACTATCTCTAAGAGATAGCTTCTTAACTAAAGAGGTCTTTCTTAAGAGGTTCTTATAACTAGAAGTATAAAAAGCTCTACTATAGGTAGGGCTTTATATTTCTCCCTCTTTTTTATCTAACTTACAATAAATCCTTAAAAATACTAATATTAAACCCTACATATAAAGATACTAAGCCTATATATAGTATACCCCTTAATATTAATAATATATAAGAGATTACTAAAGAACTTAATATAAATATAATCAATACAAGTGACTATTTTATTAATTATTCTATTATATATAGATAGTCTATTATTAATATAGCGCTTAAGAGGGCTCTTAATGATACCTCTATAAGGGACCGTATAATATATTATTATATTATAGCTAAATAAGTAGACTTAGTAGTAGAAGCCAAGTAGGTTATTATAGACTCTATAGAGTAGCTCTTCCTAAAATAAGTTCTGTATACTACTAAAGTAGAGGTAGCCCTTTAGGGGTTAGTAAGTATAGGAATACCGTAGGTATATCTTATTAATTTCTATTATGACCTTATAAACTTTAAATAAGGTTTAATGAATAACTATAGTATATATAGTTATGTATCCATATGATATATCTTTAATAACACACTAATAACTATAAAACATAAAATAACAATTTTAATAATATTTCCATTAGGAAATAAATACTTTAAAAAGCTATATAAATTCTAATGATATCAATAACCTTATATATGTATATATATATGTAATTCTTATATTTATAGCTATAATTATATATAAAGAAATAGTGCACGGACCATTTAGTGATCTAAGCATGATTCTGCTGAATAAGCTTAATAATTAGTTATTTAGTAGCTATGTTCTAGAATATCTTACCCCTTACTTACTAAGAGCAGGATTTATAACTTAGAAATAATATCAATAATATTAACGATTTATTAACTAATTTATTTTAATCAAAATGACTTCTTATGCTTAAATTTATTAGCTTTTATTATAATATTACCTAGCCAATTAATATTTATTATTTAGGCTACTTTTTAATACCCTTCGCTATTTATATCCCTATTCTTATAAGTTATAAGCCTAGCTTAAACCTTTTTAAAAATATCCTACTAACGTAGCCTCCTTAATATTATAATAAAAACCTTAAGCTTATTCTCTACCTTAGAGTTACCTATTTAGGGTATTCTTTTGAGAGATATAGCCTCTATACGCCCTATGCTAAATTAGAAATACTAGCTAGTCTAGTTTACTAGCTAAGAGATTAAAACGTTCTATAAGAAGCTATTTAAAACCCTGAACTATTTAATTATATTACTATTAATACTACTTTAAAACGAGATAATATATTAGCTAGGCTATTTAACCCTGCTTTAGTTAATTATATCTTTAAATTATCCCCAAGTCTATATAGGTCTTAGTTTATCTATATCTATACCGCTATACGATCGAGGCCTAATATAGGCTATACAGAGCATTGCTTACTACAGTACTACAATACTACAGACTACATGTAGTTGTAGTATGTAGTATACTACATAACTACATATCAAAAAAACTATTAAAGTATAATATAATTTATTATCTTATTTAACTGGGTTAGTTAATAATATATATAATATTACTTTAAATTCTAATTAATATACTAATATATAAATATAGTGGATTTCAACCTCTTTATTATAGAAACCTAGTTAACTATATTGATAACTTATATAAATATGAGTTTCAAGGTTTAACTTGGTTTATAAAAGACCACTTAGACTATAATGGGTTTATATCTATACATCTAGATATATGGACTTCTATAGACTCTAAAGGTTACTTAGGAGTTATAGCTTGCCTTATTAGTAAAGAATTTAAATTACGCTATATATTACTAGGATTTGAAGCTTTAAGTCAAGCCCATACTGGTAGATATATTAATGATTTTTGTATTAAGAATATTCTTGATAAATATAAAATACCTTTAGAAAGAATTGTTAGGTAAGTATTAATAATAAATCTTTTAAATAATATACTAATATATATCTATAGTATTACTAGAGATAATGGGTCTAATAATAATACCTTTTTAGACGCTTTAGTAAAGTCTTTTGATATTGAAAGAAATACTTTTACCACAGTACCTCTATATGATTACCGCTGCTTTGCCCATACTTTAAAATTAGCTGCAAAAGATATAATAGATTCTTTTCTTAAATTATCTACTAAAGATAGTGATATATTAGAGTTTAAAAATCTAGCTATTATTTCTGATATAGATTCAGGTAAAGTATTAACTTCATCTGAATCTAAGAAGTTATTAGAGTTATTAGCTAGTAAGTTATACTTTTCAAGTTATATATACTATAACATTAATATATTATATATACTAATCAACTATTTAATAGGTAATATTGGAAGTCTTAAAAAAGTAGTTATTTTCTTAAAGAATAATACTACTATACAATCTGAGTTTAAAATAGCTCTAGAAATTAAAAAGAAAGAAGGAGAGCTTC